>JACVQZ010000309.1:0-13197 GCA_019828575.1 Talaromyces thailandensis | reverse complement strand
ATATTAATAATATTATATATTTTAACTAGTTTTTATTTCTAAAGATTTTATATTATAAGATTAAAAATATAATTTATTTTATACTCTTTAATAAAATTTTAAGTATAAATATAATCTTTAATAGCTTTTAATATAAAATTATAAATATTTTTATAATATTTAATATATTCTATTAAATCTATAATATTTATATTTAAACTAGTTATAATCTACTTTATTTTTAATATTTAATTATAATTATTCTTTATAAGAGAGATAATAATTATAATTATTATATATTTAAAATATATTAACTAGTTATATTACTTAATATAATTATAAGATTTCTAGAAGCTATTATTATATATAGAATTAATTATATAATAAAAATAAAAGAATTATTTTTAAAAAGCTATTTAAGTAGTTAAAAAAATATTTATAGATTATATTATTTAGATTATTTTAGATTATATCTAGTATATATAAAATAATAAACTTAAGATTATATTTATATTTTTATTAAATATTTTTAGTACTTATAATAATATATATTATATATAATTATTTTATAATATATAGAAATAATAATTTAATTATTTTATATTATAGATTATTATCTTTCTTATAGAATAAAATATATAGATTAAAATTTTAGAAAGTATATTAAATATAATTTTTATATTAATAAATATTTTATAAGATTTATTAATTTTATTAATTCTATATTTTATATATAATTTAGATTTAATTAAGGATTATACTAATAAAACTAACTATATATTAATAAATAAATAGATAAATAATATAGAAATAATAATTATAAATTATAATAAAAATAAAACTATTGAAAAGCTTTAATATATTAATATTATTATAAATTAATAAGCTTTATATTATATATTTATATTTAATAAAAAAAAGTATTAACTTATTTATTTTATAAATCTATAAAATAGTTTTATTTTATATTTATAATTAATTACTTTATAAAATAGTATATAAAAAAAAATTAATAAAATAATTAAATATTTTAAAATCTAGTTTAATTTAAAATTTATATTTAATATATATTAAAATAAGATAGTAGTTAAGATAAATACTAGTTTAAAGATATTATAAAAATTAATAAAATTTATATAGAAAATTATTCTTAGTTTAATATAAAAGATTTATTAAGTTATTATTATTCTCTAAATATTATATAATATTATAATATAATATTAATTTAGAATTATAATATAGATTTAACTTATTAAAATTATATATAAATTTATTACTATTTAAAAATATATAATATATTTAATTAGTAGTATATTTTAAATTATAATAATAAAAATATTTAATATAAAATTATTTTTTTTTCTAATTTACTATTAATTAGATTAGCTTATTAAAATTATTATTATTTAGATTTATATAAATCTAATTTATATAATTTTTTAAGATATATTATTATATTATATAGATTAATAATTTATACTTAGTAATTATATTTTTATAAAGATTTATATTTAGAAAATAAATAAATATTTATAAATTTTCTTAGAAATTCTAGTAAATAAATAAAAGAGCTATAAAATATATATTTAATTACTTTAATAAAAGTCTTTATATATTATAATTAATAAATATAAAAAGATAGTTATTATATATAATTATATAGTTAAGAAGAATAAGTATATATTAATATATATTAATAATAATAGCTATTAAGACTATATTAGTATATTAATAATTATTTTATAATTCTAGTGCTAATAAACTAAATATATTAGTATAAAAAAAATATTAATAATTTATATAATAGAGACTTATAAAGTATTAACTAATTTAGATTTAATATATTATTAAAATTTATAAAGAAAGATTTATAATTTTAAAAAATAATAATCTTTTTTAATAGTTAAATAGTATTTTAATTAATATAAAGTCTATAGATAGTTTTTAATTAGATATATATTAAAGATTATATTAATTTATATTAGAAATATATAGATAATAATATTAATATTATTCTTTATTAGATTCTAGATTATAAAGAGATTTTTAAAAATAAAATTATAAATTAAATTACTAAATATATTATTATAATAAAAATATATTATTAAATTATATCTAGAAATATTAAGAATTAAATTATATTTAAAATTATAACTAAATATTAAATCTATATAGAGATAAAGAATGCTTAAATTAAAATATAAAATTAATTTAAAAGTAAGAAATTTATTAAAAAATTAATTCTATAGTTTTTTTAAAATAATTTTTAATATTAAGTAGATTTATATAAAGCTATATTATTAATTCTAATCTAAATATATATAAAATAATTAATATTAGAGTATTATCTTTAGTAAATTAATAAATATAAAAATCTATATTATTTATATAAATTATCTAATTAAATTATAAAGTATATTATTCTTAATTATTTATTTTATATAGATGAATAGGATTTTATATAAATATAAATTAAAAATTTATAATAAATAATAAATCTATAGATATTATTCTAAGAAAAATTAATTATAATTATAATTACTTATTTTTTATAAATATAAAATTATTAGCTTAATTTAATAATATAAACTCTAAAGTAATAAGTATAAATAATATATAAAAATAAAAATTATATAAGAATATTAACTTAGGAATATATATAATTATATAAATAGATAATATAAATACTAAATCTATTTACTTACTAGTAAGAATAAATAATTATATAAATATAGACTAAGGGTTAATACTAGGGATTAAATAAGTTAATAAGATTATATAGAGTAAAATCAAAGATATAAAAAATATATAGATTAATGAGGATTTGTATATTAAAGATAGATAAGTAATTATTTAAGTATATATATATATAATTAATATATGGGATTAAGTATAGAATGATATAATTCTATTATATAAAAATATTTATATAGATAGTGCAGTAGATAAGATATAAAAATAATAAAAGAGAATACTAGTATATAACTAGATATATATATTTATATTATTTAATTATTTTAACTTATTTAACTTATTTATATTATTTATTATATTCTTTATAACTTACTCTATAGCGTGTCTTTATAACTAAGCTATTTTTATATTAGTATCTACTAGCTTAGGTATATCTAGAATAATAGCTTCTAGAATTAGCTTTGCTCTAGCTAGTATTAAATCTAACTAACTAACTAACTAAGATAAAATTAAAAATATAAAAAATATATAAATTAGTAAGAGTTTGTATATTAGAAATAAATAAATATATATATATATAATTAATCTATAAGATTAAGTATAGACTGGTATAATCCTATTATATAAAAATATTTATATAAATAGTATAATAAATAAGATATAAGAATAATAAAAAAAAATACTAATATATAATTAGATATATATATTTATATTATTTAATTATTTTAATTTATTTAATTTATTTATATTATTTATTATATTTTTTATAACTTGCTTTATAGTATATCTTTATAATTAAATTATTTTTATATTAGTGCTTACTAGCTTAAATATATCTAGAATAATAGTTTCTAGAATTAGTTTAATTTTAATTAATATTAAATCTAACTAATTAACTAACTATATAAAATAAAACTATTTTTTTAAAAAATTTTAATTTATATTATTTATAATAGAATAAATATAAAAATTATAAAATAAATATTTTAATATTTAAATTAATAAAAATAATAAATAAATATAATTTAATATAAACTATTTTAAAAAGAGAAATTATATAAAAAAAAATATTTATAAATTAATAAATATTTATTCTTAATTTTATTTTTTTGATTTTATTAAATAATTTATTTAAATATAAATAATATAGAAAATAGAAAAAGTTATTTTATTTTTATTTTTAAATATATTTAAAATATTTAATTATATTATTTTTTAAAAATTATTATATATTATATAAGAAGTAAAAGTCTTAAAAATTTTAATCTAATAAATATAAAATTTTATAAATAAAAAAAATATTACTTTATTATTTAATAAAAAAAATTAGATTTAAAAATATTAAAATATTTTTAATTAATAAAGTCTAGATTTTAGATATATATATAGATTTAAAATTAAATTAAAAAATATATTAAAATAAAATTAAAATAAAGATTAAAATAAAGAAAAATATAATTATTAGATTTTTTAATTTAATATAAAGCTTCTTAATAATAAAAATAAAAAAAATTTATATAATAATAATAAGATTAATACTAGTTTATATAATAAATTATTAATATTAATTAAAATTAATAAATAATTAAAATATAATAATTATAAAATATATAATAAAAATATAAAATAGCTATTTTAAAGCTATATTAAGAATATTTAAAATTATATCTATTTATATTTTAAAAATCTATATATATATTTTTTTATTAGATTTTTTTCTAATAATAAAGATTAATATATATTAAAAAAAAAATAAAAAATTTTTTAATAAAAATATTAATTTTTAAAAAATATTAAAAGATAATTATTATATTAAATATTAAATTAATAATCTTTTTTAAAGATATATTATATCTAAGATTTATTAATAAAAATTAATATAATAAATAGAATATATTTAATAAAAATAATAATATAGATTTAATAACTAGATTAATCTTAAATTAAAAGAAATAGATAAATAAAAAATTATAAAAAAAATAGATATATAAATAAAAATAAAAATTTTTAATAATAAAAAAAATTAAGTTTTAATTACTAAATAAAGATACATTGAAGATTTATAAATATTTTTAAAAAATTTACAGCTTATTATATATTTAAATTTATTTAAATAAAATAAAATTAATAAATTTTTTATATTAAAAAAAATCTTAGATTATTTTAATAAAAGATATAACTATAATATAATTAATAAAATTTTAAAATATATTATAATATATTATATAAAATATAAAAATTAAAAAGAATATTTTTAATTTAATAATATTTTTAATATAAATTAAATAGTAATAGAACTAAGAAAAATAAAAAAATTTATTAAATAATAAATAGATTTTTAGATTTTATTATAATTTTATTTAATATATAGACTAGTTAAAAATTAAATATTATAAAAATAATCTATATTTTTAAAAAAACTAAAAAATTATAAAAATAAATAATTATAATAAAAATAAATATAATATAAAAATATAATTATATTAATTTAAAAATTAGATATTTAGATTCTAAAATAATAAAATAATAAAATATAAGATAAAATATTAAAAGAAAAATTTATAAATTAAAATATTTAAAAATAATATAATAAAATATTAATATAAATACTTTATTAATAGAGATTTTTAATTTTATAAGATTTTTATAGATATTAGTTTTAATCTAATATAATAAATATAAAAAATATAGACTTATAAATTAATATAATATATATATTATATATTTTATTTTTAAATATCTATATATAGTCTAGTATATTATATATTTTATTTTAAAAAATTAATATAATATATATTATTTAAAAATTTTTAATATTTTTTTTATTAATAATAAATATTATTATATAGTATCTATTAGATTTATATAATATAGAATTAAATTTATAATATTTTTTTAAAATTAAAATCTTTAATTTATTAAAATATTAATTTATAATTATTTAATTATAAATCTTTTTAATATTAATAATTATACTAATATTAATCTCTATATTATTAGAATAAATAAAAATAGAAGATTTTAATATTTTAAAAATAATAAATTTTTAAAATTTATATTTTATAGCTATATTAAAAGCTTTTATTAATATTTCTAAATTTTTAATATTATAGAATATAATTTTAATAATTTAACATATAAATATCTTCTATTTAAAAAAATACTATATAATAATTAATATATAATATATAATAAAAAATATAAAAAAAAATATCTCCTATATAAATCAAATTTTTAAAATTACGTATCTAGATCTAGCTAAAAATAGCTATAAATTTAATATTTTATTTTTTAAAGTTAGAGCTATTAATTAATTCTAATTTTATTAGATAAATTATTAGTAATAGTAAAGAGTACTATTATAATCTTTTTAATAAATAAAAATCTTATTTTATAAAATATTTATAATATAACTATATTATAATAATAATAATAATAATAATAGAATACCTTATAATAATTATATTATATTAAAAAATAGATTTAGGAGCTATTTAAGAATTATATTATAAAAATAAAATAATTTATAAAAATAATAAATCTTATATTATAGATTATATATTAATAATTAATTAATTATTTTAATAAGCTTTATTTTAAAGTATTTATATAATAGATTAAAAGCTTTATAGATTTGATTAATTGATTGATTGATTGATTCATACACACATCTAAGTCTAATATGGCCGGCGGCGCCTTCTAATAGGCAGCAGATATACTACTATATAAAGAATTAAAGTGCTAAGACCTCTAACTTAGCACTAACTAACTCAGCCTATATCTTACAAAAATCTTAACACATATCCTTAGCTTTAAAATAACACAAATAAAATAGAACACTAAAACATTAATAAAAAAAATATATATATATATCTAGCTCTAAGAAAATATAAAATACTAAAACCAACTAACTAACTAAGAAAAATATATAATAAAAGAATAAACTAGAATAAAAAAAAGAAATATTAAAAAATATATCTATAATTATTATTTAGTTATATTAAGTAACTAATTTAAAAATAAAATAAATTAATAGAGATATCTTCTTATAGAAGATATTATACTTACTAAAAACACTATATTAAAGGAATTATATTCTAAAATTAGATTAATAAACCTATCTATAATATAAATTTAATATTTTTTTATACTTATTAAGGCTTACTAAAAAGCTTCTAGTTATTAATTTTATATATTTCTTTATAAAGTATCTCTATATATAAATCTATATAAAAAGAATAATATATAAATATATATACTATATTCTAATTCCTAAATCTATATTAGTATAATAGTAAGTTCTTAATCTATATACTTATAAAAAAATTATAAAATATTAATTTACCTATCTATAGCTATATAAATATAAAACTTTAGACCTATTTTAATTCTTTATATAATATAAGCATCTTTTTTATTAGTATATATATAATTTAATATAAATACTATCTATATTTAATACTATTCTATTACTTTTTTTATCAATCTGTAAATTCTACTTATAGCTATTAACAACATACTATTATTAAGATAATTAAATAATATAGATTAAAGAAAACATATATAATATAAGATATAAACTAATTAGATATATTAATTTAAATTATTTATCTATTTTTTTATATATATTATATTACTTTAATTATAATAAGCTTTATTAATTAGTCTACTTTTTTATTACTTAGAATATTCTTATATTCTAATATTTATTATAATTATATATACTAGCAAGATCAAGCATCTTATAATAGATCTAGTTAATATATAATCTTTTAAAAAATATACTATCCTAAGAACTATTAGAGATAATAAATAATATAAATTATAATCTAATTATCTATATAGATTATAACTTTTTATATTTCACTATACTATTAATTCTAGATTAAAAGATCTAATATTATATTAATCCTTTCTAATTTACTTATATATATAATATAGATATCTAATAAGCTAATTAACTTAGTAATATAATCTAATATTAATAAATATATTATTATTCTAATTCTATTATTAAATCTATTTCTATTTATAAATAATTAAATCTCTATAGTTATAGTCTATATATAGATTACTTCTTTCTATATATTATTAATTTATATATTTAATAACTCCTACTATAGTAGTACTATAAAAAAATAAATTATTTTAATCTATTAGTATATATCTTATTTTAGCTTCTAGTCAATCACTATCTCTAAATAATATAATAGAGATATAAAGAAATTATTATAATATACTTAACTATATATAGACTAAAATATTAATTATAATAATAAAATTATAAAATATAAGTATATCTTCTCTACTAATCTTATAAATATAAGCTCAGAAGATAATATATAAAAATAAACTTCTAAGACTTATTATAATATATATTTAAATATACTAAATATCTAATAAAAGACTTAAAACTAGATTAATTAAATAATTTACTTTATAGCCTACTATATATTAATAAAGTCTCTTTTATTATAGATATACTATATAAAATATATATATATAATCTATAATTAGAATACTATTATATATATCTTCTATAGATATAGTAATAATATTCTCTAAATAGAGCTTATTATTAAAAATAATTCTATAACTAGTTTAGTAGCTTTTTTTCTTATTTATTATATATATATCTTTTCTATTAGATAAGTATCAAATAAAATTCTAAAATATTTAATTAAATTCTAAAGCTTAATCTTTATTTTCTTAATTATTAATAATATATCTAGTTTATTTCTTAGCTTTAGTACTAATTAATACTTCTATTAAAAATAAGCAAGTTAATATTTAATTAATATAAATTTAGATATATAAGTTCTTTTTTAGTATTTTATAACTTAATATATCTAAATAAGTATATAGTAATTAGCTATAATAAAGCTTCTAAATACTATAAAAAAGATATTATTTATATATCTAATAACAACTATCTCTAGATATTTAGTTTATATCTACTTAATAAAATCTATATTAAAAAATAGGAATAGAATTAGTAATAATAAAAATCTCTAAAAAATATTAATATTAATTAAGAATTCACCTATATCATTCTTAAATAGTATAATTAATATATAGCAGCTACTAAAAAAATTAATAATCTAGTTTATTATCTTATCTAAGATCTAGTACTTCTATAAATCATAGATTAATCTAGTATAATTTATATTATTAAATATATTAAAGATATCTAATATAAGACTAAAAACTATATATAATCTATCTCTCTATATATTATAAATCTCTTCTAATAAAAGATAAATAATAAATTTATATAACTAGCCTTATCATCTACTAATATAGTTTTTAGAGAGTAGATTATAATATTTTATTAGATAATTAAGATATTATATAATTATAGACTTTAATATCTTACTAATTATATTAAATAATATAATTAGTTAATATATCTTTAAATCTATATAATCTAGCTTTTCTAGTTTATAAATTACTACTATAATAAACTATTAAAAGTAATTTAGACAATAATAATATTATAAATATATATTAAAAAGATTAATTAAGTAATATTTAATTATAAAAAACAGCTATTAAAGGACTAGATTTAAAATATTATCTAGGCTTAGAGCTTTATTTAACTTTACACTATTAATTATTATATATATCTTATTTAATATAATAAAAGGGGTCTTATATAGTTTAAAATATTAAAAATATATTATATTTATAAGATCTATCTCTAGAGATTCTAAATATAGTATTTTATAAAAAAGCTTTATCTTCTCCCCTAGAACTATATATTTAATATTATTATATATTAATATTAGTATAAATAATATATATAATATATTCTAGTTATAAATCTAGTATACTACCCTTTAAAATCTACTTAGTAATTCTATTACTTTTTTAATTTAATATTAATAAAGATTTTATATTAACTAATTTATATATTTCTTAAGCTTTTTTTTTATTATTTTATATTCTTTTTATACTTTTATTAAACCTATTTAATAAGTGTGCTTCTAATACTATAAAATTTAATATTTAAGCTCTACTATCTCTAAAGTATATCTAATATAAAAATAAAGAATAATTTATTTTATAAAAATTATTTACTCTATAATCTTATTAATAGCATTAACTAGATATATTATTATATTATTAATTATATCCTTATTTACTAGCTTACACAGATACTAATTATATATATCTATTAACTTAAGAAAAAGTTCTTAATCTAATAATTCCTAATTCTTATAAATTATAGAAGAAATATTTACTAAGGCTAAATTAAAATAGATAAGAATTAATATATAATCTATACTATACTATTACTTATATTTATCTATATAACTCACTAGTCAGTCTATTAATATAAATAATATCTAAATAAAATCAATAATAATCTTAATATCTACTTTCTTATATATTATAATATTAGATAGTAGTAGCTACTCTAGCTTATACTTATCTATAAGATTAATTAGTTCTATAGCCTCATTATTAATATATCTATATTATATATCTAATTAAAATAAATAATAAAGATTAAAATCTCTAAATATAATATACTATATCCTAGAGGCTATTACTCTATAAAAAATATAAAGTATTAATTCCTAGTTATTAATCTTTCTTAGATTATATATATTATAGATATAGACTATGCTATATTTAATATAAAAAATTAATATACTTAGATCTTTATTATAGAATTATATTTCCTATATTATTAAATTAATATATTTATTAATATAAAAGCAGACTTATAAATAAATCTTATAATCTTTTTATAATATAGACTATAGCAAGATATAAAAGCAGTTCTAGAGTACTAGTATATATATTATTAAAAAATTAGTTCTTTTATTAATATAAGATTCTTAGATAGCTAGAATATTATATTTTTATATATCTTTCTTATTAAAGAGATGCATCTAGACCTTATTATAAGATTTTTAATAATTAGCTTATAAGATTTATAATTAATTAATATACTAATTTATTACTAATTAATAGCCTAAATGCTATTTTTAATATTTATAATTATTATAATATTACTCTAGTCTATAAACTTATTTAATCTAGTAAATATATTATAGTCTAAATAGTTTAGCTTATTATTTAATTTTTTATTAAAAATTATATATATGCTCTAGCTATAATAAATAGAATAGATAGACTTAATATATATTTTTTATAATAGTATAATATTTAACTATAAAATAAGTATCTCTAGTATTAATTTAAATTAAATATATATATAAATCTTATATATAATTAGAGAGTAGAAATTTATAAAAATCTTTACTTAAAACTCTAGTTCTAAATCTACTATAACTATAATCTTTATCTTCTTATTAATCTATATATATATAGTTTTCTTTTAAACTTAAATATTAAGTCTAGTTAGACTATTTAAATTAGTAATTTATTTTTAAGCTATACTTTTACTCTATAATAGAGTTAAATAATATCTTACTAATAATTTTATCTAAGATTTTATATATAGGCTTTTTTCTATTTTTATAGATATAAGATTATTTTAAATAATAATTCTAAAGATATAATTACTAGGTCTTATAATCTTAAAATAAAACTATAGGCTATATATATAATATTAATAAACTTCTACTAGGCATAATATCTAAATAAAATATTTATATATATAGATAAAATACTTATTATTAAGCTTCTTTATAAAGTCTTTAATTTAAGTATTCTTTATTATATAATTCATATATTTAGTATAGTTTTTTTTTTATAATATAAAGCAGTTCCTAATATTATAAAATCTTATATAATAGACATAGCAGATCTAGCATTAATAATATTATATAATATACTTATATATCTAGCATTTAAAACATTACTAAAGATTAATAAACTTATTATAGATTAAATATAAATATTAGATCCTATAGATAACTAATCTCTATTTAATTATAAGATTAGCTACTTATTTATTATTAAAAATTATAATAAGATATATCTTTATAAATTTTTATTTTTATATTTTCTACTTACTAAGTAGCTATCTAATATATATCATATTAAATAATACTAGGAGTTATATAAAAATAGAGATATTTTAAGAGATAAGTATTATTTTAAAAATAATTTATTTTAGATTAATATTTATATTAATACTATATATAATAATATTAAAGATATATTTCTAGATTTAAATATCTATATTAAAGATATAGATCTAGCTATCTTTTTAAATAAACTAATTTATATTATCTATTATAGCTATAAAAAAAATAATATTATTATTAATAAGAACTCTTACTATAAAAAGATATTAATAAGTAATTATAATATTCTATATAAACTAAATAACTAAATTAGTAATATTAATAATCTTATCTAAAAACCTTTATATTAGATTAATAATATTAGTATTTATATATTTTAAATAAATTTTAAAATCCTTCTAGCTTAAAAATAAAGTCTATAAAGAGCTATCTTTACTAAAAACTCTTATACTAGAAATTATAAGAGAATATAAAAACACTCTCTATTTTTATTTTTATATATATAACTCTAAATTATCTATTATATAACTATAATTTAATGAAATTTTTGAAATACTATAGATATATAAGTCTAGTAATATTAATTAGTATATTATCTTTATAAAATAGTTAGTATTACTTTTAATAGTATTAATTTTATAAAAAATCTATAAAATCTCTTTCTATATCTTTTCTATACTTAATTCTATATAAATAAGCTACTATATAAGTTATTTATTTATAGATATATTCTTTATATATTAAGCTAGATATAAGAATACTATTATTATATTATTTATAATATTAATTAGTATAATATTAGTTTTATTCTTATAATATTTCTTTAATACTTTAAATTCTTTAATTACTAAGGCTATATATATATATATATTAAAGTTATTATTAAAATATAATATCAGCTATACTTTCTTCTTTTTATCTTTTTTTAGTGGCATCACTTAACTATATTAAATAAGCTAGTAAAAATAGATAAATAGGCTCTTAATAGAGTTTTTTATAATTTAGATTCTTTCCTGCAGTACTTTTTACCTGTGTGGGTGCGTTTTCATAGATGTGCGAGGTTTTGGATCAGTTGATTGTTAGCTTTATAGATTTATAAAATAAATATATAAATAAATTTATAAAAATTAGAAATTTATTTTAATAGATTTAATAAGATATAAATATAATTTATATAATAATAAAGTAAATAATAACTAGTATAATTATAAAAATATTAATTAGTAATTCTATTATAATATAAAAAATTTATTAAATTTAAATATAATAAGTAATTATTTATAATATAATCTTTTTTTAATTTTAAAATATAATTTTATTTATTTTTAGAGTTAATTATACTAAATTAAATATAAATTATAAAATTATAATTAAGATTTATAATAATTTAGATTATAAATAAATTTAAAAGCTTTAACTAGTTAAGATTATAAAATATATTAAATAAAAATAAATTTAAATAGTAAAAAATATTTTAAATATTTCTTTTATTATATATATTTTTATTATTATATAATTA
>JACVQZ010000301.1:0-24078 GCA_019828575.1 Talaromyces thailandensis | reverse complement strand
ATAGCTTCTAAAATTCTTATTTAATTTTATTATCTATATATCTACTTAATAGGTCCTAGCTATATTTTTAATCTACATAATCTCTATTAGAATAACTTTACTTTTTTTTAATTTAATTAATANNTTTTTTTTTAATTAATTTTATATAATTTAATAATAAATTTAGTAGTATTATTTTTTAAAACTATCTATTAAGCTTTCTATAATTATAAATAGATTAATATTATAACTTAACTATAAATAGTTTTTCTAAAAATTAGTTAATATACTAATCTAATCTAATTTTTATATCTATTAAATCTTAAACTAATATAGTATTAGGATAATTAGTTATAACTAAATATAAGAATCTTATAAAAAATAAATATAAAAAATCTAAATCTCTATTACTATTATTAATCCTAGATTTAAAATATCTACTATCTAATTAAGACCAATCATCTAGTCTAAAACATATTAAAATATTAGATTTAACTAATAAGAATAACAAATCTAGCATATTTAATCTTAAAGACTATTCTATAAACACAATCTTAATAAATATAATAAATAATATAAGAAATAACTTTAATACTAATATTAAAAATAATAAAAATAAACTAACTAAGAAATAAATTATTATAATTATTAAAAAATTATATTATATTTCTAAGTATATTAAATACTTAGTAGAATTATATATATTATTACTCTAATTATTACTAGATAATCTTTTTAAAGAATTTAAATCTTAGATTATAATAATTATAGCTATATCTAATATAGATAATATAAAAGTTCTAAAAACTTAGCTATAAAATAAATTATTTAAACTATATCTATTCTATCTTTTAAAAAAATATATTCTATTAAAAAAGATAAACACCATATCTTATACTTATAATAATAATTTTAAAACTATTATAGATATTATTAAAATTATATTATAATATAAAAACTAAAGTCTTTATAGAGATAAGATTAATTAATCTATATAAAAGTACTATAATTAAATAATATTAACTTTATATTATATCTTTAAAGCAAATAAAATAGATTATAATAAACTATTTAAAAAATTTATTATATTAAAAAAATAAAAATATATTATCTACTTTATAGCTATCTATTAGATATTAAATAATATATTTAAATCTTACTAAGACTAATTCTAGAGTATAATAATAATTATAGATAAAAAGAAGAAGAAAATATTAATAATATACTCTATTTTTTATAATATATTTAATAAGATAAATATATTATTTCTAAAAAAATTTTTTATAAAAATCTTTTCTAAAGTCTTCTTTTCTTTTACTTAATAATTCTTAAAGATTAACTAAACTATTTAGAGCTATATAGTATATAGTAAAAAGTAAAAACTATTAATTAAAACTAAAATAAAATTTTAAGCTATAATATCTATAAAAAAAAAAAAAATAGTAAAGAAGATTAAGGCTACTTATAAAAATAATATTAGATTAAATATAGGTCTTATAATTAAAAATTTAAATTCTATATAATCTTAAATAATAAGCTAAAATAAAAATTAGATTATAAACTTTCTATTAAATACTAATAATTAATAGAGAGAAGAATTCACTAAAATAGATTTACTTTAAAAGAATCTATAATATATTAATAAGATTTTTAATATCTAGGACTTCTATTAGATAGATTTATTTATTAAAAAAGCTATTAATAAGTTAAAGAATATAATACCTAATAATAAAATAAATATTCTATATTTATTTAATTACTTTTTAATCTTAGCCTTTACTATAGATTTTTAGATTCTTAGAATTCTTTTAGACTAAGTATTAAATATAAATATTCTAGCTCTATTATATATTCTATATAAATCTTACTATAATATAATCTAAGATATATAAGCTAATACTATATTAATTAAATATCTTAAGAAAGTAATTAATAATAATATAAATATATATAATATCCTAACTATATTTTTTAAAAAGTAAAAATTATAAAATATTAAATTAAATACTAAGAATTTTAATTAAAATAATAAATCTATTAATATAGTAATAGTATTAATTAAGCTAGATAAAATAATATTTAAAAATCTATTTTAGATTAATAAGATTCTTAATAATTAGAAGTTATAATAAGAGGATATAATAAAGATTAAAAAAACTTTCTAGATTAATAATAATATAAATAAACTAAATATTATAAATATATATATTAATAAGATATTAATAGAATAATAACTATTTATTACTAATACTATATATAATATTTATAAAGATAAAAAATTCTCTAAAATACTTATTATAGATAATATCAATCTAGAAAAAATCTAAATATATATAATCTTTTTACTTAAGATAAAATTTTATAAAAAACTTTTTTAGAGTTTCTTCTTTTTACTAATATACTTTAGATTTATAAAAAGCTTTTAGATTTAATTTTAATTATAATCTTCCTTTATCTAATTAATTAATAAATAGATAAACTTTTTAATATTATCTTTATATTTAAGATTTATATATATTATAAAGATAGTAGAGAGAAAATTAATAAAAATAATATCCTACTAATTAAAAAACTTACTTATAATTATAAGATTTTTACTAGTAAGGTATTAGACTATAATATTATTATTATATTATATTAAATTATTATATAATAAAATAGTTTAAAATTATAATATATATAGATAATAGGCTATAGATATTTAATTAATTTATAAAAGAATATTCTTCCCTAATTAAATATTTAGTAAGAGTAATATTTAATAAATATATTAAAAATACTTATTCTTAATAAAATATACTAAATTTATAATAAAAATATATAAACCTTTAAAATACTAGTATTAATATAAATTTATTTTAATATTTTATTTTTTATAATACTATTATTTAACTAGTTAGAAGATATAAAAGGTATATTATTCTTTCTTATTAATCTAAAGAATAATTAGTTATAAAATAAACTAGACTCTTTAAATAACTTTAATCTATTTATTAAAAATATTAATTTAGAATTTAAATCTCTTCTTTTTATAAAGTATAGCTTAAATCATTAAATATAAAAGAAATAGAGTTTAGAGTCTATAATTATCTTATTATTAATATAGAAAAAAAATATAATTAAATATATAATAAATTTATAAATTCTATTTCTTAATAATAAATAGATTAGAGAGAATATTCTATCTATAATTTATTATTTAATAATATACTACTTTAATATAAAAAAATAATAATAATATAACTTATTTATAGCTTCTTTTTTAACTAATTTAATTAAATAAATTATAGAGAGAGACTCTATATAGTATATAAATTAATATAGAATATTTATCCTACTAAATTTATAAATTAATATATAATATATCTATTAAAGCCTTAGAATATTATTCTTAATTAATTTAATTAATAAATTTAATAAGAAAAGCTTACTAAACAAATTATTTATATATAAAACTTTATAAGAGATAAATAAAATACTTAAAAAATAATTATAAAAAATATAAAATAGGCTTAAAAATATTAAAACTTTTAAAAAAATCTTCTATAAAATCTTCTTATATTCTAAGAATCTTAATTATTTTATTATCTTAATTACTCTTTTATATAGTATATTAAAACTCTAAAAACTATTAAAATATATCTATCTAGAGATATTTTACTTATATAAGAAATCTATTATATAATATTCTAATCTAGATTAATAATTTTTAACTACTATAATACTTAATCTAATTAATATTTTTTATATAGTTTATTATACTAATCTAATTAGCTTTTAATATTATAAACTAATTAAAGACTTTAATAAATAAAATAATTTAATAGTCTTAATTTATTTATATTATATAAATAGCGCGGGCTTTAATCTATAATATAAATATTAAAATATTTATTTATTATATACTCTAATAAGAATTTTAATTATAGTATAAATAATTAGCTATATTTATTATCTTAAATAGATCTATATTATAAAGATATATAAATACTAACTAGTAAAATCTTTTAATTAATATATAATTACTAATAATTTTATAAAAATAATATCTACTTTTATTTTATCACTAGATAATACTAATTAGTAATTCTATTTAAATCTATAAATTAATAAAAGTATATCTATAAATTTATATCTACTAAACTATAATTATACTATTTTTAAAATTAATAAAGTATAGTTTCTATATTTTAATTAAAATAAATTTATTTAATTAAAAACCTTTTTATAATTATTTTTATAAGTTTAATTAGACTTAAAGTCCCTTTTATAACCTAAAACTAAGATTTTTAATATAATTAACTTATTCTTAATCTAATTTAATTATAGCTATTATTTTAAAAATTATATTATAGTATTTAATATCTATATATTTTTATTTAATAAATTTATAATCTAGTTAAAGAGCAATACTATTCTTTTTAAAAATAATATTTTAGTAGAAATAAACTAAAATCTTAATAATTAAATATAACTTAATTTATCTCTTTATTTTATAAATAAATAATTTTATAAATATCTTTTATAAGATCATCTCTCTTTATATTTATATAATATTTTTTCTAGTTTCTTTATAAAAATTATTTAGAGTTACCTTAATTCTTATTATAGATAGATTAAATAAAATAGAAAGAATAAATAAAATTCTTCTTTATTAATAATCTTTCTCTAAAATATTATACTTATACTATATTATACTATAAAAATTATTATATTATACCTTTATTTCTAGGTTTAGTTGGATTTAGATTATTAAAATTAGATTAAATCTAGATTAAGTTCTTCTTAGTAGATTTTAGATTAGATTAGAATTAAATGCTAAGACTAGATTAGATTAAATAATTAAATCTAGTTTAAGAACTAGAATCTAATCTAAACCTACTAAAACTAGGTTAGATTAAATAATTAGATCTAATCTAATAACTAAAATTTAATCTAGACCTATTAAGATTAGATTAGATTAAATAACTAGACCCAATCTATAAACTAGAACCCAATCTAAAGTATTAGGTTGGGTCGGGTTAGGATTAGGTTCTGGTTTAACCAGACCCATTGCCAGCTCTAAATAAGTTAATATTATTTTAGCACTAATCCTAGATATTATTCTTTATATTAAATATAATTAAATACTAAGTAAAGTTATTAAATAAGTTATTACTCTAATTATCTAGCTCTAAAACTATAATATTAAAGACTTTAGAATTATTAAGTTTATAAAGCTTTCTAATCTTATAATCTTTAAGAGGGAATATAGCTAAATAAATATTTTTATTATCTAGCTTAAAAATAAGTTCTTAGTAAATAGTTTTAAATTCTTTATAAAAATCTATAAATTAATATTTATTTATACTCTACTAGTAGAAAAAATCTATATTTAAATTACTCTCTTTATAGATTTTAAGAACTAGATATATTTTATTATAATAAAATAGTTATTTAATAATCTAGACTAAATTTATAGTATAATTAATAAATATAAAAAAATTATTTATAAATTTAATCTTCTATACTAAATTAATAAGAAGTTTATTATTTATTAATTAGAGTTTAAGTCTTATATTATCTACTATAATTATAATAATTAAAATAAGAAGAATCTTTTTTTTTAAAAACTTTTTAAAAAGCTTAAGAATATTTTAATTAACTAATTTAAAATCCTAAATAATTATAATATATTAATAACTAAGCTATAGATCTTTAATATTAATATCTAGCTTATAGCTTTATTAAATTTTTTAAATAATATTATTATTATTAGTAATTATTATCTAAATATCTAACTAGCTATTATTATATTTATTAGTATAAATTTTATTTTTTATACTATTATATCTTTAGCCTCTAGTAGTAATCTAATAAATTTTAATATTAACTATTTAATTAAATAATATTAGTACTATAAAAAGAATTTATACTACTATTATAGATATCTAAAATATTAAGCTAATATATATTCTCTTAAAACTAATAATCTTAGTATATCTTTTAATATAGAAGAGAGAGAAAAAATTAAAGTATTTATTACTAAGCTAAAAAATAAGAATCTTTTATTTTAAGTTGTAAATAAAAGAAACTATTACTAATAATAAAAAAATAAAATAGAAGCTATTAGAAGGTTTTAATCTTTTAGAATAAAATTATTAATAAGTCTTATTTAATTATATTATATATTTTATATAGAAAGAATAGAAAATTAAATTATTTTTTTATAATTAATTTTAAAGATTCTAAATATATTTTTATAAATATTAAGTTTATTATTAAGTATTATTTAATTATTCTATCTCTATCTTTTTTATATTTATTATATATATTTAATAATAAGACCTCTAAAGATTTATAGGTCTTAATAATAGTTTTTATTAAGATATTAATTAATTATTATAAAAAGTAAGTTTTCTTCTATTTAATTTAATTTTTTAGAATATTTATTATATTAAGCATTTTTTAGCTATAAAAATATAATCTTAATATTAAATAATTTTTAGATATTATAACCTTCCGCTCTAATTATTATTATAATTATTATTTAAAATACTGTCTATTCTATATAATTAAGAGCATTTATATTTTTAATTATAGTTATAAATCTATAGTTATAAGCTATAAGATTATAGTCCTTAGAACTATAGCTTATAAAATTATAATCTATAAGATTATTACTCTAAAAGATTCTAAGATTTTTATAGAAGTTTTAAAAAGTCTTAAAACTATATTCTAAAAAAATCTTAAATCTAGTAAATATTTCTAAAAAGAGATATCTTTTAATATTAATTTTATAAATATTACTAGTCTATATATATTAGATTACTAGTCTTATTATTATTAAAAAAAATCTATAAATCTTTATTAAATTATAATTATTAATATTAAAAAGATTATTTAGAAGCTAGAGAATCTTTAAAAAAATTTAAATTTTAAGATAATAATATTTTTAGAATATTATAATTTATTAAATATTTTTTATATTAAGTTTATTAAAGTTCTATCTTTAAAAACTCTTTATAATTATTAAATCTTATTAATAAAGAATAAGAAGCTTTTTATATATTTATTAAAATATTATAATTAAAATAAGCTATATCTAATTTAAATATAATTAAAAACTAATTTAAAAAAATAGTTTATTTAATTTAGTATATTTACTATTATTACTTTTATATTACTAGTCTATAAGTCTAGAGAAGGAATATAAATTTATATTAATTATAAAGGCTTTAATAAAATTATAAAAAAGAATTAATATTTAATATCTTTTATTTAGAAAATTTTATAGCTATTATTTTAAGTCTAATATTTTATTAAACTAAATATTATAATAGTCTTTAATAAGCTATATATTATAAAAGAGAATAAGTAGAAAATAATTTTTTATATCTAATAAAAACTATATAAGTCTCTAGTTATATTTTTTAGATTTATAAATATTTTAGTTTTATAGTAGAATTATATAAATAATATTCTAAAGAATTTTTTAGATAAGTTTATAAATATTTATATAAATAATCTATTAATATTTAGCTATATATTTAAAAAGTATTATTAGTATATTTAATAGATACTAAAATATCTTAAAAAGTATAGACTCTAATATAATCTTAATAAATATAAGTTTTATATTAAATAAATAATTTTTTTAGAGTTTATTATATCTAAAAATAATATTAAGATAAATTTTTTTAAAATAATTATTATTATAGAATAATAAACCTCTTAGAATATTAAAAATATATAAATATTTTTAAGTTTTATAAACTTTTATTAATATTTTATTAAAAATTATTTTAAGATAATTAAAATTTTTATAAATCTAATCTAAAAAAAGATCTTATTTTAATAAATTTAGATATATTAATAAGTCTTTAATAGTTTAAAAATAGTATTTATTATAGTCTTAATTTTAAAAATATTTAAATAAGACTAGCTTTATTTAGTAGAGATAAATATCTTAAATTATATTTTTAAAAAGATATTCTTATAGTAAAATATAAATAATATTTTATAACTAATAGTTTTCTTCTCTAAAATCTACTTAGTAATAGAGTATAATTATAAAATTTATAATAAAAAATTAATAATAATTATTAAAGTTTTTAAAAAATAATATTTTAAATTTTAAAATTTATTATATTTTATTTAAATCTTAATAGATTATAAAAATCTTAAATATTTTATAATAAAAAAAATTCTTAATTATTAATAAATTAAATAAGTTAAATTTTTTTTATAATTTAATTATAAATTAATATATAAGCCTAAAAAATTTAAAGAAAAGCTAGATATTTTTATTTATTATAATTAAGATTTATTCTATAAAAAAAAATAATATCTAGAATATATATTAAAAATAAATTATATTTTAGTCTAAATATATTAAATAGCTAGAGTTTAATAATATATATATAAAAATACTAGAGAGTTTAGAATTTATAAAAAATAAATCTCTATTCTTCTATTTAAAGAGAGATAAAATTTTAAAGAATAAAAATAATCTTTTTAAAAAGAAAGAAGAGAATAATATAATTAATATATTTAAAAATATCTTTAAAAAACTCTAGAATCTTTAAATATTAAAAAAATTATTTATAATTAGCTATAAAAAGAATCTAATATTAGAAGATATTCTTTAAAGATTTTAGAATAATAAATATTATAGTTTATATTTATTACTAGTCTATTATAAGAATTAAAATAAATAATTTTATTACTAGAATTATTATTATATTTTTAATTATAAGTTTTTATAAGCCTAGCTTCTAAAATAATATTATAATTACTTTATAATAAATTATTTAAATAGAGAGAAAATCTATAATATTATAAATTAAAAATACTACTAGTTTTAAATAATATAATTAGTAGCTTATTATATCTAAAATTATTATATATATTATTATATTAAATATAGTTAAAATATTTATTAAAATCTATTAAAATCTCTAAATATTTTTTATTACTTTTAAATAAATATATTAATAGATTTTATTATTAAACTATTTCTATCTAGAAGATATAATTTAATTATAATAATAATAAATTATTTTATTAAATTTAAATATCTACTTTTTTATATAAAAACTATTATTATAGATAAAATTATTAATCTATTTTTAAAATATATCTAGAGACTATATAGACTTTTTAAAACTATAATATTAAATAAAGAACTCTAATAGATATTAAATTTCTTTTAATATCTATATAAAAGTTTTTAAATATATTAGAATTTCTTTATAATAGATTATATCTAAATAAATAGCTAAATAGAATAAATTAATAAGATTTTAAAAGCTTATTTTAAAGTTTATTATAATTAATAATAAAATAATTAGTTAAAGTGACTTTTTATAATTAAATTTACTATAAATATCTAGTTTTTAATAATTATAAAGATCTTTTTTTTTTTTATTAACTACTAATTCTATTTCTAAATATAGATAGAAATCTTAAATAAGTCTTTAGAAATTAAAAATAAAAAGTTTATAAATATATTTAACTAAAATCTTATTAAGATATATAAAATATTATATTTAAAAATAGCCTAGATCTAAATAATTTATTAAAATAATATAGACTATTATTAAATATTAATTCTAATATATAAAAAAAAGAATCTAATATATTTTAAAATTAATTATTTATACTAATATTAATTCTTATATAAATTAGATAATCTATACTAAAACTTCTTTATAATTAAGAAAATATAAAACTTTATAATAACTAAGCTTAATCTCCTAATCTAGTATAAGATATATTTAGTAATATATATTAATAAACTATAGCTCTATAATAATTATCTCTATATTAATTAACAGGATAAGGTCTAAGAAATAATAATAAAAAAAAAAAATATTTATAAAATAAAAAAAATTTTAAATTTTAGAATCTATTATAAAGCTTTAAAGTATCTAGTTTAATAAAAAAAATATCTTTAAGAGAATATAAATTAGAAACCAGCTACTAATATTAATATCTTAAATTTAGTAAAAATATTCTATAAATACTATCTATTATATCTCTATCTAGATTATTAATATATTATTGTAGGAGCTCTAATCTAAGAGAGGAGTAGTATCATAGTCCTAACTTAAAGGATATATATTACTAGAGGATATATTAGATAGGCTTGCTTAATTATTGACGCTCAAGCTATCAGGGGCTATAAGAGATATATATATTAGCTCTAAAACCAATATATTAACATTTTATCCCCCAAAGACCTCCCTAATCAGTAGGCCTTTTAGTAATCCAAGCCCTGGGAGACTATCTATAAGTAGAGGCTCCTTCGCCCCCATAGTTAGTATTAGAAACCAGTTATCGTCTTTATTAGTTAGTAATCAAGTGTTTTCACAGAGCCTTTTCCAGCCCTGTAACACTATTTTCTTCTGACCGCTGTTTTTCGCTCGATACCTACAGATTGCACATAAGGCATGGACCAGCATATCGCAAGCTCACGAAACGGAGCCAAACCTAACCAGACTCCAAGGACACCTGCAGGTTCGTTCGATCCCGACATACCTGAAAACTTCATACTAGGCGCTGAATATAATGATGTTCACTTATTGTATATTGCCTTTATTCCGTTTCACTTACAAGTGGCAAGTTCTCTTTACTAAGCTTCTGCCACAAAAATGTTTCTAGGAAACGGTTCGCGAGGATCACAAAAATTACAGTAGCCGTTAACATCATTTGGGCAGCAGTTTCTTTTCTCCTCATTATATCTCCAGATGTCATTGCACAGTCGATGATATGTCCTGGAATGCGTCGCGAATCGCTACAGCCAAATGCCTCAAACCGGGCATTTTGATATTGGGGAGGGGCTACCACATATTACTATTATTGTGGTGCTCATGTGCTTGCCGCAGCGAAAGATTCGGCAGCTTCATATTGGACTCAAGTCGAAGATCGTGGTTGCATTTCTGTTCCTCGTAGGTGGTTTGTGAGTGATGTTTGTACTCCTTCGCGTACAGGTGGTATCGTCGACTCGAGGCCTGTTTAGGAGTATCATCATCAGCGCGTTCCGTTTCACGACCATCTTTACTTTCTCCGCGGACATGGTAAATGTTATAGTATTGGTATTGCTTTCTGTTTTATTGTACAGAAAAACACAACCCAGCGAAGTACATAGCACAAGAACCAACTTTAGACATAACGAGAGGTTATCAACACAGCACAAACCAACAAATAAGAACGGCGCTTAAAAAGAGGTATATGAAAGATTTGTTAAAGTTGATAGCCGAGGATTGCTCCTAAAAATCTTGTGAGTGAAGGAGAAGAAGACATGAGAAGAAGTGAAAGTAAATCGAAAAGAGAAAACGTTGAACAGGAATGAAGAAGAGGAAAGTAAGGACGACCGAACACAACCTGGAATTCGGTCAAGTCGGCGAGCCTTCGGGCTCAAGCAATAGCCATGGCGGGGAGTTGCAACATAGCAGCTACCCATAAGCAATACAAGTGAAAGGACTTCTTGTCAGACTCATTGTCCGTCTTTAGGATAAACCTCAAACCGGTCATACCAGCAAATCCAGCAGTCAAGAAATACGCATAATAAGACAGATTAAGGTAGTAAGGACAGAAGATTGACCAAAACATCAGACTGGCCGCCAGTGTCGTCCGGCCTGTTTTCGAGCCCAAGATGAGGGGCAGCGTTGTCCGACCTTTGAGCGAGTCACCCTCCATGTCACGAAAATCCTGGGCATGGATGGTGGTCAAGATGACTAGACCGAAAACAATCATCCACAGTTTGGCGGCCCTCGTCTCGGAATGGTTGGAGATAATGGCGATACTGCCGAGCGCATAAAAGATGTAGCCGCCAGCGGCCAGGAGATTGCGCATGAACCAGTCCTCGTTGCCACCTTGGTTGTCGTATATCCAGTATAGAATGAAGAGGGCCAAAGTCTCTAATATGACTCCGTTGACGTAGCTGATGCCTAGAGTTACGACGAGCATGACTTGCAGTAGATTGGAGGCGGCGGCAGGACTAATTCGCCCGGATGCAATAGGACGTGACGGCTTGTTGAGACGATCCTCCTCGATTGACTCAGGGGAGTTTTGGTTGTTGATATCAAAAACCATCAGCACTCCCCACAGCCACAACAGCGCCTGCGGGCAGTTGTAGCAAAGATCGAGCATAGAAACAGGGGCAAATGTTAGAGCCGAATTTGTGTAAGCCCCCAAAATGCCGAACGTCATGCAAGGAATCATGACGGTCGTGATGTCAGAGTAAAAGAAAAGGTAGATGATGTGAAGAAGGCGAACGGCATCATTTATCGTCGGCATTTTTGGCATTTTGACCTGAGGCTCGTACCAAACAGTCAAGAGTTGAAATGGCCTTGGTACTGGTGACGCGAGGATGTCATAGTCCATGCTTCGTAGTTCTAGTTGTAAAGATTGTGACTCCATTTCTGATGACTGGAGATGAGACATTGTGTTTATAGTCTGGGCCATTTTGGAAGAGTTATCGGTTGGTGTGTGTCAAAAGTTTCGTAAACGCAGACAAAAATAACGCAAGATAATTTTAGAGAGTGATCAAGTATATATAGAGCCGGCTCGTTTATGAATCTGTCTGGTCTATGTCGTGTGTTTCAAGCTTGTCATCGAGTAAAAGAAGGAGAGACCCGTTGACAATGTTTGGTTATGCTAGATGTCCAACACAAAGCAACAAACAATGGACGACCTGGGAAGGGACAACCCGGTCTTATGTATGTACAAGCGTTGAGCACCTACATACAGGTACAGCATCAATAAGGAAAATCGAAGACTATATAATGAGACCGCCCCTCCGGCAATGAGCGCCGTCTCCATGGGCTGCAGGATCTGATCAGAAAAAAGCAAGATAACATTAGGCCACCAGGCGATCCATGATCCTGGGATCCGATCCACTTCTCACTCGTGCTCTCTTTCGTCATTTCCTACTGGTTACCAGGCGGAGCTTCAATCATCCGGAGAAACTGTTCGACTCGAGAGTGTGCATTTAACTCAAATCATCGCCTTACTATAAACGCCACAGACCTCCAGGTCGCTTCTCCATTATTGGGACTAGGCGATCAACCGGAAAACTCGGAATGAAGTACGATAACCTTTTGGGTTTCACTAGTATAGCATCATACAACTACGTAGTACGCACAAATAATGAGTCAACACCGTGCAGGCAATCATCGTACACGGAAAAGGCGACCTATAATAGGCCTACCGAATTCTAGGCCGTCTGATCATCCCTCTTGGTCAGAGTTAAGGGGAAGGTAGAGGGGAAAAGAAATGTGAGTGACAAAGAAGGCAAAACTATGAGATGCGTCTCAAGATGAAAGGAGATTGATTTGAGTAGAATGCAGAAAGCGATCTAATGAAGTCATTCGACGACAATAAAATTTCCCTTGATCTGTGATAGGAACGACTGTGCCAATAGACAAAGAAAACCGCAAAGGGGTAAGGAATGGTTCGTCGCTCGCTAGCATGTTCATTGTAAAAGAGTCGATTGAAGGAAAAAGAAAACACATAAGCAAGGCTAGCCGAATAATGAGAGTATTCCCATGGTGGCGATTATGTAGTGTCATACTAGTTGATGATTACATAGTTTAAGCGATAGTAAGTGAGGGTTTCTGACCTCAATGAGAATTTGTCACAAAGTTGATACTGACTCGGTCGAATTGGCGATTCCCAGCAGTCCGGTTGGAGAACGAACCGTCTCTACATCATGATCGTCAGAAGATAATCTATACGAAACACGGCATTTATCGGTCTATATTTCTACTGGTCTGTCTTCTTTTGTCCATGTCGGGTTGTTTATCGTCAGGTACGCATGGTTGGTACCTCTCCGGTGAAGTATAAGTATATCTGTCGAGCATCACCGACGAAATCCGGATTTTGGATCCCTGATCATGCAGGGCTCAAGAAAATTAACCTTTTACCTAGGTAGGCTACCCACTAATGATCTTCAATTTTGTGCGTTTCTAGTTCGTGCTCTTTTTGATGTTTGCTTTTTCCTGGATCTCCTGCGTGCTTGGCGACTGTGCCCTAATTCTCTCGTTAAGTTGCTGCGAGATCCTATTGTTTCGGGATCGCCGACATGGGCAGATCTCGTGTAACGAGGAAGCGTCTTCCGGCATAGAGATCAGGAGCTTAAGAAGCAATAGTAGACAAAATAAGAAAGATGGGAGATTTTATGTTTCCATCGATTTGCCAATGCTGTACGTAAAATCCTGTGGCTTCTGTATGATAGTGTATTTGGGCATAGCTGCTAAGGATAGGTGGCTTATTGTATGCACCAGGCCGTATAAGTAAACCTGGAATCTTGATTTGTTTTTGAAGTATCTTCAAGGAAGGCTTTCTTTCCTTATCATCAAATTTCGGTACTTGAACATCGTCCCTTTGTTCATTTCCTCCGAACTGGGTCACCTGAGTGCTGGACGGTGCGCCAAAACCATGCCATGACTCAGTTAACTGCTCAAGGAACCATAGCCTTTACCCGGCAAATCGGCAGTGGAAGAATTATCCCTTAGAAAACAGCATAAATAATGGAAGCTGAAGTAGTTGTGTCATAACGAGGAAATCCCGGACTTTCTTTCATGGTAACATATGTTTGCCAATTAAAGACACCCGTGGAACAGAAATTGTATACATTGTCGAAAATGATATCAATTAAAGAGCTTACCGTATGTGATTCGGCGTCTGGAGACCGTGCTGCATCGAGTCAGTGCAGCTGTATAATTACTCGACAGTTCACCTTGATATGCAGCCACGTAGAGCTCTTACCCTTGTAATTCGGCTAATGTACGAACGCTTTTCACAAGCGTCAATGCGCATGCATTCCCCGGATTCATTGTCTAGCTATGATATACACTTTTGTCTCGGCAGTTATTGCCTGTGGTATTGGCAATGATTGTGAAATATGAGGCTTTCTTGACCATCGACAACTATGAGCATATAACGCGGAGTCAGAAAAATATGCATGTTATAAGTCTCAAAAGTAGATGACACATACAGAACTTGGCCCAGTCAGGAGAGGGCAAGGAAAGGGCACAATTTTATTGTTGAGTCAGCAAACGTAATGCAAGAGATCAGATACATACTCAATTATTATATGCACGTCATTTGAGGCCGATTTGTAACACACTAAAAGAGGGATTCATAGCTGGGATCTAGAACCCGGTCTCTAAATATGGTCTAGATTTTGATCATCTATAGCGACTGTATACACTCACCGGTAGCTTGGCTCTATCAGAATTGCTTAATTCCTGATTCGTGTTTTGCCTTGACTCTTATCCCCTTATTGCTCTTCTCTTTCAATGGTATTGTTTTTTTTTTTCTCCAGCGTAATTCCTTACATAAGCGTGCATCTTGACTGGTTTCGATTTGCGTGCTCCATGAAGACACCAAGAATGATCTTTCAGGTCTTTTCCAGCCCTGGCTGAGAGAAGTCTGATGCCTGAAATGCAATGACGAGAACAATGATGTGATCTATCACATAGGGCTTATCTTTCATAGCAAGGCCCACCCAAGTGCGGACCTGCGACTCGCTTGAAGAATGGTATTAATGAAACATATACCATATCCTACCAGTCTAAAGGCTCATTTCGAAGCTTCTCAGGTAAGGACATGTTCAACGTGAACGTCTGTTTAACTTGCTGATTCAGAGTTGTTAGAACTCATAGACGCTAGTCCTAATTCGGCATCCAGAGAATCTTAACCCTAACTTCTGCCCTGCTGCAAGTGTTGAGCATACCTAGGTAATGATGGGCTTGGGTTGTAGTTGATAGGATTTACTATTGATATTCCATGTTTGGCGGCCAAGGAAGGACATTTATCTCCTGAGACAACTGGGACAGTCGTGCAACCTGAGCGAGAGGTCGGTTTTCGTTTACTTACAACAGATTCAGCAGTACTGCTGCGACGATGGAAAGTAGTACTATTCATAGTTGATATAATAAGCATCAAGATATTAATTAAGGTTTATAATAGTAATTAATTTAGTGTTAAAAATAAGACACTAGCCACTCTTCTAAATTCTTATAATATACTGTACGAGAGCAATATTACTAGTTATACTTATAATGATTTTAAGTAAGTAGCTTAAACTACGCCTATTTCTATATAATTAAATTATAATATTTTCTTTCCTAGTCATCGGTTGGAATTTATCTTTGAATTTTTGTAGTACTAAAAAGTCTGCACCCTGACTATGAATCTGGAGCCAGTATAGACTCCGACAGCGGCTTTCTCAGAGTACGCGAATGCAACCGAATCTGTAAATTGGTATATTTGAACGCGGTAGTCAAAGAGATTTTCCGTATTTACCCGCCGATAGGGTACCTAAGTTAACTGCAATTTTCCCGGGCCCGCTGACTGAGTAACAGAATCCCCTTTCCACGCACCGTTCCACCGCAAGGAGCAACCATCTGTGGGCACTTTCTGCCAGGGGGATGCGATGCGGGTGCACCCAGTGGCGTCCGGCATCGTAGTCGATTTGAAACTCCTCGACTGAATTACTTTCTTTCAGGATTCAGCATGTGGGCGCTGGGCAGGAACAAAACTGTGTTCGGAGACGACGTGAATGTCTTTCGCCCCGAACGATGGCTGGCAGACCCGGCTACTATTCAAGCCTATAGAAAGGCAGACCTGACATTCAGTGCTGGGTTGACCACCTGTCTCGGAAAGTAAGTGTGTCTTCCAGATCATCCATGGACGTAGGCTGGGCGTGGATCTCCACGCTGACAGATCTAATAAGGCATATTGCGCTCTGTAAGATCTACAAAACGCTGTTCGAGGTACGTACGGATTCTTTGATTGGCAGAACTTCCGTGAATGATTGAAGGACTTGCAAGCTGTTCCCGAATTTCGAAATTGACTTAGCCTACCAATTGCATTACCAACAATATCCTGACGTTTGTCGTGCACGATATGCCCGTTTTACTGACTCCTCGGCAGAGCGCAGCTAAGACGACTAGTCAGGGATAGAGCAAGAGTTATATAGACTTTTTCATGAATTGTTGAATTCTACACGCAAAATGTACTCTACTTTTGTATAATTTTTAAGGTTGCGCTCGTATATCTCGTTTCTCTTACTCTCTTAGCTGGGATAATAACATCGCTGTTATGACTTGGCGATACAAGGTAGCATCCACGCAAGAGTTCAAGACCCCACGGGCTCCTGTCAAGGTTCAAGTACTGGGATACTTCAGCTGTCAAAGTTTATTTACGACCTACGTGTCTCATCGTCATATATATTTCAAGAGACCTTCAGGTTTGGACAAACTCAGATTGAACAACGTTGCATGATACATCAATCAAGACAAGAAGCACAAGATCAGTAACCGCTGAACTGCTCGCCGCGAACAGGAGAAAATGCTAGACATGTTCCGTCGTGTGTACGAGAGTTTCGTCTCTCCGCCTGAAGTGCCCAAGGTCGAGAATCCATTGCGATTCGGGGTGTTGGGAGCGTCGGATGTCGCGTACATTCTTCCCCGAATTTCGAGTATAGCGCAGTATAAGCTGATAGTAAAACGTCAAGGCCAATGTCATTGATACTCCCGGCAAAGACTCACCCGGAAGTCGTCATTGCATGCGTCGCAGCGCGAGACCGCGCCAGAGCCGAGAAATACGCAAAAAATCATGGTATCCAAGGTGTTCACGACAGTTATCAAGGTTCATCCACCATATTCCATCAGTTCAAACCAGCCGATAACTAACCCACAGCCTAAAAAAAGACGTCCTGAACGACCCTTCCATAGACTGCATCTACATCCCTCTCCCAAACTCGCACCACTACGAATGGGCAATCAGGGCTATTAAGGCCGGTAAACACGTCCTTCTCGAAAAGCCCTGCACTTCTAACAGCGTTGAAGCAAGGCGACTGTTCGAGCATCCGGCCGTCACGGCGCCTAATGCCCCTGTATTATTAGAAGCGTTCCATTACACCTTCCACCCTGCGTGGCAGACTTTTATGCACCTGATCCACCATGACACGTTAGCTGGACCCGTGAAGAGCGCTGCCAGTTACTTTTATATCCCCAGGGGGTATTTCGGGAAAGATGATATCCGATTCCGATATGCGTTGTCGGGGGGCTGTACGATGGATCTAGCGACGTATTGTGTGTCACATATTAGAGACATTTTGGTCGATTCACGCCCTGCGGTTGAGAATGTGACGTTTAGAACGATATCCAAATCTGATCATGGCGATGATAAACAAACCGAAGATTTGGAGCAGATTGATGAGGCTGTTACGGCGACGTTTAGGTCCAAGTCTGGGGCTGTGGGGAGGTTGGATGCTGATTTATCGTTGGCGGGACGCCTTTTGGGTGTGAAAGTGCCGAGAATGGGGTGGCCGAAGTGTGTTGCTGAGCTGGAGGAGAAGGAGGTGAGCGAAGAGAGGAAGAAGCTGGGAGATGGAGAGAGGCATTTCGTTAAGCGTACGGTGACGTTGTACAACCACATTGCACCTGTGGTGTATCACAGCATTGTCGTTGAAGACCGACATTCTATCAAGCGCGAAGGGACAACGACGGTGAAATCATGGATAAAGAAGAATACGATCAAAGCGTACGACTGGCCCGACAAATCTGATGGTCGTCCGTGCAGCGTGTCATGGTCGACGTATCGATATCAGTTGGAGGAGTTTGTGAATCGTGTTAAGGGCAGAAAGGGTGCTGGGGCGTGGGTTGGGCATCAGTCAAGTATGGATCAGATGGCTGTATTGGATGAGATGTATGAGAAGGGAGGGTTGAAGGTTAGGCCTTCGAGGGAGATTGATTTGGTGGATTGATGTGATCGATGGCGTACTTGTTGGCCGGCCATGTAAGCATTCCGATACTACTTTAGAGTAGGTACAGTACGTACCGTAGTCACCAAGAAAAGCTTACTGCCATTCACGAATGGAATTCGCTTGCTAGACACTACCGTAGCACGTAACTAGTACATACAACACTCCTGATGTTCGTTGTACCTTCCTATTGTAGAAGACGTACTAGAAGCTGTATTCCTGTTTCTCCGCATTTCTCCCCGGCATCCATTTGGCCACTCTCCGGCAATAGGCCTAACTCCGAGTCCATCTCGGACATGCTCCGATCTCTATATAGTATACACGACGAACCAAAACGACTTATCCGAGGATTTCTGATACAGAACAGCCAGGAAACAGATAGTTATCTAACGAATAGAAGGCTGACATTTTGACTTTGGCTACCGTGCAACCAGACTGATTGTCTCTGGATCATGCTTGAACCGGGTAAATGTAATGTCGTACGAGAACCTGTTTTGTCGCCTTCCGCTTAGAGAATCGCGGGGATAGCGCCATTCCTGCAAGGGCTAACCGCTGCTGAGAACTCTGCCCTATATAACGAGGGCCTTGGCACATCGCAGCCTTATTGTTAGTTCTTCACAGAAGTATCTCTAAAGTCTTATTTGTTGGCGCATCTAGACAAACCATACAAATGGATCACCCACGGTACCTTGGTCTCAAAGGCCAGCCTCTCGTGTATGCCGTCACCCTCTGCTGCTCAATAGGATTCTTCCTCTTTGGCTACGATCTTGGCTACATGGGCGGACTTACCACATCCCCTGAGTTCCTGGATTTATTCGGCAATCCCAATGCATCGCTTCTCGCCTTTATGGTCTCGTCGTATGAAGTTGGATGCATGTTCGGCGCGCTGTATCAGTTCCTGATTGGTGACCGCTGGGGAGGCCGTAAGCCTAACAACTTTGCCGGTGCAGTCATTGTGTCCATTGGCGCGATCCTACAAGCAAGCTCTTTCGGGTTGCCGCAGTTCTTGGTGGGACGTCTTGTGGCAGGCTTTGGGTTGGGTATCATGACCACTGTTATTCCTATCTGGTTATCGGAATGTACCACACCCAAGTCGCGAGGTCGCATGATGGCCATGCAGTTGTCGAACCTGATCATGGGGTTGATCATTGCGAATTGGTTGGATTATGGTATGTCTTTTCACGCCGGGTCTGTACAATGGCGCGTGCCGTGCGCCTTCCAATGCGTGTTCTGCCTGGTCCTGTTCGTCTTCATACCGTTCCTTCCAGAGTCGCCGCGTTGGCTTGCTGCAGCTGGTCAGATCGATCGCGCCAAGCATGCCTTGGCTGCCCTTCGCGGTCAGCACCTGGAGGCCACCGAAGTCGTAGAAGAGCTCGGTCAGATTCAATATGCTATTGCCATTGAGGCTGAAGAAGTGGGTTCATGGAGTGATGCATTCAAGGATGGCGGCATTAGCGGTTTCACTCGGGTGGCAATCGGATTCTCGGCGAATTTCTTTCAGCAATTGTCGGGCGTAAATGTTATGTCTTCGCTTGGCCCTTATGTGTTTGAAAACTCGATCGGAATGAGTCGGTATAATGCCATGCTCGTCTCTGGTGGATTGCAAGTGTTTTACTTCCTGAGCAGCATCATTCCCTGGTTCGCCATTGATCGTGTCGGACGACGCAACCTGTTCATGATTGGCAGCTTGGGAATGGGCGCGTGTATGTTGCTTTCAGCTATATTCGTCGGTATCGGTTCGCAAGGATTGGGTTACGCCGCCGCTGTCGTCTTGTATCTGTTCCAAACTTTCTTCACACTGGGCTGGCAATCCAACATGTGGATCTATCCCAGTGAGCTGCTGCCGCTGAAGCTGCGTCTGCGCGGAGGTGCGATTGCCGTCATTTCACAGTGGCTGTTCACTTTCTTGGTTGTCGAGATCACGCCGCCTATGATCACCAACATCGGGTACAAAAGCTATATCGTCTTTGCAGTCATCAACTTCGTCACGATTCCAGTGGTGTACTTTTGCTTCCCGGAGACCAGCAAGTTGCCGTTGGAGGCTGTCGATTTGCTCTTTGCCGACCGCGACGGACAGAGACCGAGTATATGGAGGGTGGTCAAAGACTCGAAAGACCCGGTTTTCATGGAGAGTATCAAGAGAGAATTGGCCGAGAGAGCGGAAGCAAGGGCGATGAATGAGGAAATCGTGGATTCGGCCAAGCAGGAAAGAGCTGAGCTAGAGAACGTGCATGTCTGATCGTTCGGCCATAACCGGCAGCTGAAAGCGAATGGTAGAGAGTGTGGTCTTGTGTGATTAAGGATTAATGCACTTTCAAAATGTCAACTAGGTACCGCGAGATACTCGATAGTTGTTGTAGTCGTGAAGAGAATCGAGTTGGAATAACTTGTTAGCTCGTCCGGCTGATTTACAAGGATGTAAAAATACGTTACGCGTAAGATACCGTATTTTGTCATCAGCCAGCCATGTCCAGCAGTTACGATTGGTCCATACGAGCTATATCCGCGGTATCGCAAAGGGTACGGTAAGGCTCTGTAATTAACCAGTGATCATTTAATCATTTATTTTGGCGTACGCTCTCGTACTCTCTGACCCAAACATCAGCTGCCACGCTGGATGTGCGCTCATAAGATTATACTGTCACGCTCCCATCTGCTCAAAGGGAGGAAGGAAGCATCGAAAGAAGTAAACGTCGTCAAGATACTCTCCAGAAGTACCTTCTCATTACCTTCTCTGCGACAGAAGCAGCACAATCTCGCTCCGACTGGAGCGAAGCGCAACACACTATGCCGACAACCAACACCTCAGCTCAGCAAGCTACGACACCAACTCCTGCCAATGGCAACAGCAACGCCAACGCACCGCAAACATTCGACAAAGTCCCTGACGTCGATCCCAAAACAGGCCTCCATGAGCAAAGCAACCCAGTAGCTCTCAAGAATCGGCCCGAGTCCGATCTCACAGTTTCCCATGGAATTATAAGACAATCCTCGCCTTCAGGCGCCAAACGACCCTTTGAAGTTGGAACACAAAAATGCAACCTTCCACCAGAGAGGGTATTTTCCATCCAGCTAGGATCGGAGCTATTCCGGTTATCGGGCGCTTCAATAGCATCTGACGGTCAGTTGTAAAGTACAGGCCCGAATTCAGACAATTGGACTGAGAAGCCTAGAGCACCGTCATATTTTTCCTCTTTTTTTGAGGAGCAACTTCAACAAACAGATCAGAATGGAACGATTCGCACACTCTATATTGACCGGGATCCGGTGATTTTTCGCGAGATTTGTAGACATTTGCAAGGTTGGCGACGTCGCCATTTTTTTTCCAGCTTACTGATGTTGAACTGATGTTTACCAGGGTACTACGTTCAGCCACGGACTGGCGAGGAATATGTGAGATTGTACATGGATGCGCAATTCTACAGCTGTAGGGCCTCAAGTCAACTCGTGCACCGAATTTCATAGACTGACTCGTCATAGTACCCCGACTTATCGGCCAGCTCTTCGAATCCGACGTCTTCTTCCGAATCGGTGAACGAGACTTCCAGGTACCAAAAGACATCTTCTCGGCACCAGGTGACTCTCCCAATTTCTTCACGCTGGGATTCAACATTCATTTTTCGACGCCTCCTATGATGCTACCGGGGCTAGAGAAAACGGGTTTATTGCGACCTCCTTCAGTCACTCCTCCCAGTATCCCGAACCGATCAGCGGAGGTCTTTGCACAATTACTGCACATTCTCAGAGGGTATCCAGTGCACATAAAGAATGAAAGCCACCGAGCAGAACTTCTTCGCGACTGTCGATATCTGCATTTGCGCGGCGTGGAGCAGAAACTCATTCCACATGAGATTAGCTACAACCCTGAACGAGACTGCAGCGAGATTGTGATTCGACTAGAGGATATCCGTCAATCGGGTGTTCAGTTCGTGGCCGACGGATCGCTAGTTGATGGACCTACATCCTCCGGCTGGGTATATTATGCACGACCATTCGTGGACGAGAAGCCATGCGAATTAATAGTCGAGATCGGCGGACAAGGCACGGTAGTTGATTTGGAAACAATGCGCGCCGAGTTCCGCGGTCTGACAAAAGCGCGCGTGAGCAGTCTTGTGCAAGTTATCGCCAACAAACTCAATCTACCCAACAAAGCTCCTTTGGGGCTAATGATGATGGCCGGCGGGGAGTCGAAACATGCTATTCCAGGCCATTTAACACTTAGCGAAGATCGACCAAAAGTCCATCTCGGACCAGACGCCGATATCGTCATTGACGGCGAATGCTACTGCGTCAAAACGGGTGGACCTACAGGTTTCAATCTGGAGAAATACAGCAGCGGTACAAATATGCCCAACGATTCAACTAGCGGACCACCCGCCAAACGGAAACGAGAAGAAGAAGAGACTGGGCATAGCGGTAGTTCACCGCAAGGACGATGGATAATCCATAACGGGCAATGGCGGCTGCGGGTTCAGCCAGACGGGTTGAGCAATCAGCTGGAAATCATATTTACGGCTGTTAAGCTGGAAGTATCGACGAGTCAAAGAGCGCGAAATCAGAAACGGGGGTTTTTAGGATAGTCAATTGTATTTCATGCCAATAAATATCAAATGCCAACGCGATCGATCGGTCCTTATCAGATCTTCAGATAAAAAAATGTTGGACCTCGGCAAGTCCCGAAGTGGCTTAAGTCGGTCCACCTATACGGTGTCTTGGTTTATCTCAGAATCTCAGCCGCTCTTAGCCCACTCGATTTTTTGCCGGTCACGTGGATACGATTACCATATCCAGACCGGCTCAAGCGAAGCAAAAAGCGTCTAAGAACTTCCTATCATATTTTGTTAGTAAGATAAGAATAAAAAATTAATAAGTTAACTTTATACTTAGCGCTTATAAATATTATTATAATAATTAAAAATTTACTTTACTAGAGTTCTAAAAAAATTAATAAACTTTTTATTTATTTTTTTATTTTCTAATTTTATATTATATTTATTATATAGTTATATTTTTAAAATATATTCTTTTTTTAGAAGCTAGAAATCAATAAAATTTTAGTATAACTAATGACTCTTAACACTATTAAGTCAATTAAATTTTATTTATAAAGGTTTAAATACACTTCTAATTAGCCAAGAAAAGTATAGAAGATATAAAAAGCGTGAATATAGGCTTATATACTGCCTTATACGCTCGCTTAGCGAGCGCTAGCGTACGATTGAGCGTACAATCAAGTATATGAGCGCTCACGAGCGAGCGCCAGCGTATAAGGCAGCGTACGAGTGAGCGTACGATCGAGCGTACGATCGAGCGTATGAGCGCTCACGAGCGAGCGCCAG
>JACVQZ010000298.1:244-20429 GCA_019828575.1 Talaromyces thailandensis | reverse complement strand
ATAAAAAAATAATCTAATTTTCTATTCTTTTTATATAAAATATATAATATAATTAAATAAAGCTTATTAATAATTCTATTTTAAAGAATTAAAATTTTTTAATAATTTTTATTTTATTTTTTTATTACTAGTAATAATTTTTCTTATTTATAATTTAAGATAAGAAGCTCTTATTTTTTAATTTAATAATAAATATTTTAGTTTTTTTCTTTCTTTTTATATTAAAGAATATACTAAAGTTATTAGTTTTAAAAGAATATATATTAATTTAATATCCTAGATATTTATAATAATAATATAGATTTTTTTTATAATATTAATATTATTTAGTTAAATAATTAATATTAAAATCTATTAGATTACTATTAAAAATTAAGAATATAGTAATATAAAAAATAAGATTTATACTAATAGATATAATAATAGCTAGTTAAATATTTAAATAATAATTATTAATAATAATAGTATTATTTAAAGAATTTAATAAAGTTATAAACTAGATATTAATATTAAAAATTTATAACTTAGTTATTAATATATTATAATTATCTAGAATCTTAGATTAATTAATTAAAATATTTTTAAACTTTCTAAAAAGCTCTTAAAAAAGAAGATTTTTTTTATTTTAATTATTATAATTATAATAGATAATATAAAACTTAAATTTTAATTAATAAGTAATAAACTCTCTATTAGCTTAATATAAAAGATTAAGCTTATAAATAGTTTTTTTATATTTATTAACTATATTATAGACTTAATCTAAATTATTAAATAACTATTTTATTATAATAAAATATATCTAGTTCTTAAAATTTATAAAAAAAATAATCTAAATATAAATCTCTTCTATTAGTAAAGTATAAATAAATATTAATTTATAAACTTTTATAAAAAATTTAAAATTATTTACTAAAAACTTATTTTTAAATTAAATAATAAAGATATTTACTTAACTATATTTTCTCTTAAAGATTATAAAATTAAAAAAATTTATAAATTTAATAATTTTAAAATTTTTAATACTATAGCTCTAAAACTAGATAATTAAAATAATAATTTATTTAATAACTTTATTTAATATTTAATTATATTTAATATAAAAAATAGTATTTAGAATTAATACTAGAGTAATATTAGCTTATTATTAAAAAAAATATTTAATATATTCTTATAGCTAAATAATCTAGTTTATTAGAAAATTTAAAATTTTAGTTTTAATAGAAATATATTATCTCTAGATTTAAATATTAAAATTATTAATATTAAAATTTTTAAGATTAATATTTAAAAGTCTATAGACTTAGTTATAACTTATAAAAATATTATTATTTATAATAATAGTAATAGAAAGAGAGAAAATAAGAAATAAAAAAAAAAATAAATTATTATAATATTATAGAATTAAAAAAGACTCTATAAAAATATTTAATTATTAATTAATAAAAATAATAATTAGTTTCTAATATTAATTATAAAAATAAAAGAGTTTTTATTTATAAATAGTCTTCTAGGGCTTAGATTACTAGAAAATCTACTAATTAAAAAGACTTTTAGAAAATAAAATACTAATATATTAATTTTAAAGCTAATATATATATTTTTTATAGCTTCTAATAGCTTAAATATTAATAATTAAATAAATCTATCTAATATATTCTTTAGAGCTATTATATATCTCTTAGAGGGGTGCCCTATGCTTAGGATATCCTCCAGTGACATATATCCTCTGAGTTGGGACCATGACAGGTTTACTCCAGTCCCATATCACAAACTTCAAAGCATAGGATTAGGAGAAGGCTAGTCCAACCAGCCTGTCAAGGTTGAAGCTATAATATAGTAATATTCAATATTATAAAGCCCAACTAAAAGAAAGAAGAGAGATTAAAAGATTCTATAATAGCTATATAAAAAATTATTATATAAATATTAAGAGATATATTATTCTATTTTTATATATTTATACATACTTCTATATTAGGATTTAGGAGTATAAAAATTCTAAATTATAAAATTAATATTCTAATACTAATAATCTTTAGAGAATAGAGAATAATAAAATATTAATAAATAATATATAATCTAATAAAATAAATAAAATAAGAAAAAATAAAGTAAAAATAATAGATATAAATTAAAATAAAAATCTATTTAACTAGTATAATAACTAGTATTATAAATTATATATTCTTTTCTATTAAAATATACTTTATTAATAAATTTTTTATTTATTTATTAATATTAATATAGAGCTTATTTATATTAATAAACTTTTATAAAATATAATATAGCTTACTCTTAGTTATTATATTTATAAAATTAATATCAGTATTAATTTATTATATTTAATAATGTTACGGGGCTGGAAAAGGCTCTGTGAAAACACTTGATTGCTAACTAATGAAGATGACAACTAGTTTCTAATACTAATTATAGGAGCAAAGAAGTCTCTACTTATAGATAGCCTTCTAGAGTTTAGACTACTAAAAGATCTATTATTTAGAAAGATTTTTAAGAAATAAGATATTAATATATTAATTTTAAAACTAATATATATATCTCTTATAGACTTTAAAAGCTTAAATATTAATAATTAAATAAATCTATCTAATATATTTTTTAGAGCTATTATATATCTTTTAGAAAGATATTTTATACTTAAAATATTCTTTAATAATATATATTTTTTAAATTAAGATTATAATATTATTTTTCTCTTAGATTAAAGTTTCTATAATAATATATTAATAATCTAGATAGAGATATAATAAATAATATTTATAAAATATTTTTATTAAATCTAAAATATTAATATTAATAGCTAGTTCTTAATTTATATTTTTTTAGAAATATTTTTTTTATTAAATTAAATACTCTAAGATTTTATAATAGATTTTAAAATCTAAAATTTCTTTTATTTTATAAATATTTTTTTTTTTTATTATTACTTCTTAGATCTTATCCTATTAATTAATATAAAGATAATTATTATAGAGTTATAATTTATTAATATATATTACTAGATATATTTTATATTAGACTAAGAGATTAAACTTAACTATTATAAGACTTTATATTTTTTTAATTATAAAGAAATCTTAGTATAAATTATTTAATTTATATAAAAGTTAATATTAATATAAATAATTAATTTTAAAATATATTAGATTTTCTTTTTTATATATTAAAGCTAGTATTTAGTAGTAATTTATATTATTTTAATAGATTATTTAGACTTAAGCTATTTTTAAATATAATATTTTATATATTTTAGTAAGATTTTAGTTAAATATATTTATAAGCTTTTTATTTTTAATTTTTAGAGATTTATTTAAGACTTTTATCTATACTTAAAGATAGAATTAATAATTAATAAAAAAAAAAAAGATTTTTATAATTATTAAAAACTAGATATTTATAGTAAATTTAGTTATAAAAAACTATTTTAATTAATTATTTTATTATTAATTATAATAGATCTTAAAATAGATTTTTAAGATTTTATTAATCTATTCTATTTAATTATTTATTTAAGTATAATCTACTATAAAAAGATTTTAGTATATTTAAAGATTTTTATATAAATATTAAAAAAAATTTAATATTTATTAAGATCTTTTATCTAATATTATAATTTTAAAAAGCTTATATAGCTTTTAAATATATTTTAAAAATAGATTAGTAGCTCTATTTATAATAATAATCTTTATATAAAGAAATAAATATTTAAGTTTAATAAAATAGTTTATTATTATTATAATTAAATTATATTCTTTAGATAGAGATAGTTTAATAATAAAATCTATTAATATATTTATTTAAAAGTAATAAGAAATATTTAAAAATTTTAATAAATCTTAATAAATATTTTAGCTATATTTAGTATAGTAATATATATAATAATTTTAAATATAATAAACTATTAATTATATTATTTAAAACTAATAATATTTTTAATTTATAATATTATAGATCTTTTCTTTATTTAGATAATTTATTATAAAGTAATTATAATACTATTTTAGAAATTAAACTTATAAAAATTTATAATTAAAAATATAATAATAATTCTAATAATAAAACTATCTATTTTAATTTTTATAATAAGCTAGTAATAGATATAAATTATAATATTTATTATTCTAAAATCTTTAAAGAATATTTTTTAATATTAAATTCTTCTTATAACTAATTATAAATAATTTTTTTAATATTTAAAAATTCTAAAGCTCTTTAAAAGTATTTTTAAATATATTAATTATATTATTCTCTTTCTCTTTTTTAAAGAGATTATTTTTATTCTTTAAAACTTTATCTTTTTTTAGATAAAAGAATAGAGAGTTATTTTTTATAAATTCTAAGCTCTTTAATATTTTTATATATATATTATTAAATTCTAATTATTTAGTATATTTAAACTAGAATATAATTTATTTCTAGTATATATTTTAGATATTATTTTCTCTATAAAATAAATTTTAATTATAATAAATAAAAGTATTTAATTTTTTTTTAAATTTTCTAGATCTATATACTAGCTTATAATTAAATTATAAAAAGAATTTAATTTATTTAATCTATTAATAGTTAAAAATCTTTTTTATTATAAAATATTTAAGATTTTTATAATTTATTAAAATTTAAATAAAATATAATAAGCTTTAAAATTTAAAATATTATTTCTTAAAAGCTTTAACTATTATTATTAATTTTTTATTATAGATTTTATAATTACACTCTATTATTAAATAGATTTTAAAAAAAAAGATTATTAGTTATAGAATACTATTTATATTTTATTATAAAAATATCTCTTTAAAGATATAATCTAAAGTATTTATTTTTATTAGATAAGACTAGTTCTATTTAAATATTTTTAAAATTAAAGCTATAATAAATACTATTTTTAAACTATTAAAGATTTATTAATATATTTAAATTTACTAAAATAAGATCTTCTTTTAAATTAAATTTATAAAGATTTTAATTATTTTAGAATAACTCTTAATAAAATATTAATAAAAATTTATAAAATTTAAAAATATTTATATATTTTTAATATTCTAAAAGATTTATTACTCTATAATAATAATTATTTTAAAAAGATCTATCTTAATATTATTTTTAAATATAATAAGTCTTAAGAAAATTATTTATTTAATATAAAATTTATACTTACTAAGATTATACTAGAGTTTATATTTTTTAAAATATTTTAATATTTATTAAATATATTAATAGTACTTCTTAAATATATAACTAAATATTAATAAATTATTTATATAGATACTTATAAATTTATTTAAGAAATTTTTTAGAATATTATTTATATAATTCTATTATAAAGCTAAGATATTTATAAATCTAAAAAATATAATTAGAAACTTATATAGTTTTTATTAAATATAAAAAATTATTTTTTATTTATCTTTTTTTATAATATATAGCTTATTAAAAATTATTATAATATCTAGTTTAATAAAATATTAAATTTAAAATAATAATTATAAAATCTCTTAAATAAGAAATATTAGATATTAATTTTTTCTTATAATCTTATTAAGATTTTTATAATTAATATAAATTTATACCCCTTCTCTAGACTTTTAAGCTAATAATATAAAAATAATAATAATAAATATATTAGATTAAATAAATTATTTTTTTAAATTAATCTTTAGCTATATTTAAATTAGATATAATTTATTTTAGTTATAATATTTTAATAAATATATAAAAAACTTTTTATCTTCTATTAATAAAATTTAATAATTATAAAAAGTCTTTAAAGATAAGACTTTAATAAATTTAATATAAAAAATATCTAATAAATTATAATATTTTAAAGATATTATTATTTTAAAATTTAAATCTTTTTAAAGATTCTCTAGTTTTTAAATAATTTTTTTAATATTAGTAATTATTATTTAATAAAAATCTATAGATTTTTTTTAATAATAATAGAACTAATAATCTAGTATATATAGATTAATAATACTTATAAAATTAATATTAAAAAATATTTTTTTTTTAAAAATATTTATTAGATTTAAAGTTCTTTTAAAGTATAATTTTAAAATCTTTTAAAGCTTTTATAAAAATTTTAAAGCTTTTTAGAATAATAATTTTATAAATTATAATCTTATAAGTTATAATTTTAAAGATTATAATTTTATAGCTTATAATTATAAATTTATAATTATAATTAAAGGTATAAATACTCTTAATTATATAAAATAAATAATATTTTAGATAATAGCTATAATAATAATTAAAATAAAAAATTATAATATTTAAAAGCTATTTAATATTAAAATTATATTTTTATAATTAGAAAATATCTAATATAATAAATATTTTAAAAAATTAAATTAAATAAAAAAAGATTTATTTTTTATAATAATTAATTATTATTTTAATAAAGATTATTAATAAGATTTATAAATCTTTAAAAATCTTACTATTAAATATATATAATAAATATAGAAGAGATAGAAATAAAATAATTAAATAATATTTAATAATAAACTTAATATTTATAAAAATATATTTAAAGTCTTTAAAATTAATTATAAAAAAATAATCTAATTTTTTATTTTTTTTATATAAAGTATATAATATAATTAAAAAAAACTTATTAATAATTTTATTTTAAAGAATTAAAATCTTTTAATAATTTTTATTTTATTTTTTTATTACTAATAATAATTTCTTTTATTTATAATTTAGAATAAAAAGTCTTTATTTTTTAATTTAATAATAAATACTTTAATCTCTTTCTCTCTTTTTATATTAAGAGATATATTAAAATTATTAATTTTAAAAAAATATATATTAACTTAATATTTTAAATATTTATAATAATAATATAAATTCTTTTTATAATACTAATATTATTTAATTAAATAATTAGTATTAAAATCTATTAAATTATTATTAAAGACTAGAAATATAGTAGTATAAAAAATAGAATTTATATTAATAAATATAATAATAACTAGTTAAGTATTTAAATAATAATTATTAATAATAATAATATTATTTAAAGAGTTTAATAAAGCTATAAATTAGATATTAATATTAAAAATCTATAACTTAGTTATTAATATATTATAGTTATCTAAAATTTTAAATTAATTAATTAAAATATTTTTAAACTTTTTAAAAAGCTTTTAAAGAAAAAGATTTTTTTTATTTTAATTATTATAATTATAATAAATAATATAAGATTTAAATTTTAATTAATAAATAATAAACTCTCTATTAACTTAGTATAAGAAATTAAGTTTATAAATAATTTTTTTATATTTATTAATTATATTATAAATTTAATCTAAATTATTAAATAATTATTTTATTATAATAAAGTATATCTAATTCTTAAAATCTATAAAAAAAATAATCTAAATATAAATTTTTTTTACTAATAAAATATAAATAAATATTAATTTATAAATTTTTATAAAAAATTTAAAACTATTTACTAAAAACTTATTTTTAAATTAAATAATAAAAATATTTATTTAATTATACTCTTTTTTAAAAATTATAGAATTAAAGAACTTTATAAATTTAATAATTTTAAAATTTTTAATATTATAGCTTTAGAACTAGATAATTAAAATAATAATTTATTTAATAGCTTTATTTAATATTTAATTATATTTAATATAAAAAATAATATCTAAAATTAATATTAAAATAATATTAATTTATTATTAAAAAAGATATTTAATATATTCTTATAACTAAATAATCTAATTTATTAGAATATTTAGAGTCTTAGTTTTAATAAAAATATATTATCTTTAAACTTAAATATTAAAGCTATTAATACTAAAATTTTTAGAACTAATATTTAAAAGTCTATAAATTTAATTATAATTTATAGAAGTATTATTATTTATAATAATAATAATAAAAAGAAAAAAAATAAAAAATAAAAAAAAAAATAAATTATTATAATATTATAAAATTAGAAAAGATTTTATAAAAATATTTAATTATTAATTAATAAAGATAATAATTAGTTTTTAATATTAATTATAAAAGTAAAGAAGTTTCTATTTATAAATAATCTTTTAAAGTTTAGACTATTAGAAGATTTATTATTTAAAAAAATCTTTAAAAGATAAAATATTAATATATTAGCTTTAAAGTTAATATATATATTTTTTATAAGCTCTAAGAGCTTAAATATTAATAATTAAATAAATTTATCTAATATATTTTTTAAAGTTATTATATATCTTCTAGAAGGATACCCTATGCTTAGGATATCCTCCAATGATATATATCCTCCAAGTTGGGACCATGACAAATAATTTCTTATTATTTATATAATTAATAAAGATATATAAAATTTATTATAAAATATTTCTTATAAATTATATTAAGTTTAATAAAATATTTATATAAATTCTTTAAATTAATATAAATAACTATTATTATTATTATTATTCTAAACCACCATGTCCAGCTAGGGACGTCCGGGAATACAGTTATGCTCTATGGGGGAAAAACCATAGGGCCGTAGGTATGTACGGTATCCGAATGGAGTAGCCTCCGTCTTAATGGGCATCCAAGATACATCTTACAAAGCGATCTCGGCCATCGGACTTGGAGGTTGACAGTCGCAAGTTTCTGCATGATGGTCTAGTCAGTCTTCCCCGAAGACTGCTGATGAATTGTCTGGGGTCCTCAGAATGTAGTATCCGGATTGATTGCAATTTCTGAGTTGGTAGGGGCGGTAGATTTGCCGTGCTTACAGGTGCGAAGACGTCACGATTGCTGGCTCTGGGGCAGCTCGGCGATCGTTGTCGAGGTTGATTTCAGATCTGTCCGATATATTTCATGAGAAACTTGACCCAAAAATGAGGGGCAGTCACATACTCAGAGCTCATCGTCTCTTCAATCGACTGCAACCGGAGAGTTGCTTCTTGTACCGCCGATCGAGCCGATTCGAGCTCACGTCTGTACCGCCTAGAAACAAATTAGACTCATCGGCATATCCATTTATTGGAAACTTGATGAAGTAAAGAAACTCACGGCTTCATGACAAGGTGGTGCCACAAGAAGAAAAAAACGCGAGCAAAGGGCGTACGCAATAAGAAGAAGGTCGAAAATCAGTAAGACCACTAAGGAGCAATCCCATAGGCCTTCAGCTTCTATTCCAAGCCCTTTGAGAATTATCACATAGTCGTTAGCGCGGCCTAGCGAGTAGGAAGTGTCGGGCTAGATAGAGTTAGTGTTTCTTTGATGTATAGTCGCCATTGTCAGGAATAAGATTGAAGGAAAGAGATGTCTCGAGTGTAGAGCGTTTTCTATTACGGAAAAGTTGGCGATCCTTCTGGGTTGTGTCAGGAGAAAGATGAAGGAAAATAGGAAGCAAATGTAAAGAAGATGGGACGCCTGATAGACTCCTTCATGTTTTGGGATGTTGAGTTGGTCCTTCCTCCTTCAGGGTCAATACGCACCTTCTCTGCCTGCCTGGTACAAATCATCCTCTCCCTCAAGTTAGCACTGCTAAAAAAAAATACATTGCCAATTCATATCTTCACTTGTTGCTTGACTCGAGTGCTTGCGGGAGTGGCATGGCTTGTCCTATGAATCCAATCGAGCCCGTAGCATCCAGATGAATTCGAGCAAAGCAAGCCCGACCCTGAGAACAACTGCATAGACTACTGGTGTTTCACAATCGTGACGCAAAATTGAGGCTCAATTTGTTATACACTTCCTAAAATAACTGGTTACCAGCGGATGACAACGATAGAACAGTCAAAGCATGGCCAAAGTGGAAACCAGATGTTACATACATAACCAATCGTCATAACGTCCTTTGTCGCGGCATCTCACGACATCTGAGCAAGCTTCAAGTCCAGCGATACCGATAAATCTCTCGCCAACATAAAAGCCATATCCGACTTTCTCCCCAAATATTGAAGCGCACGAATACAATCTTCACAACCACGCAGGAACGAATTAGCTTGCACACTGTGTCCATCCGCAATATCCAACTTTTGCAGGAGGATATATGCCGCTTTGGCAAATGAATGAATCAACACAATCGTCCAGGGTTCAACCAGGAACGCGACTTCGTTGAGCGAATCGTGGAAATGGAGATTCATGGATGGATTCTGCCCATAGAGTGAAGCGTGGCACAGGTTGCTAACCGTGAGCGCATGCTCTGTTCTTAGCTTCGAGAAGAATCCGGCGGCTATTCGATCATCGCTTGCAGAACCAAGTCGCCCGTTGTCAATGCTCTCTATCGTGTCTGCCAGAAGCATCGTAGCGAGATGCCAATGGCCGTCGAGAATGACGTACCATGACTGAATGCGAGAAGGTAGAAATTCGTGGTTCTCAACGCAGTCGGTCATAAATCTTCGATAAGTGCGGTTCCAATGCTGGTATACCTGGAAAGTCTTTTGGATGACCTTTTCAATGACATCGGGGTCGGCTCCTCTATATATAAGGGTTTGCAACTGGGTAACCCGACGATAGAGCAAGACTTTCACGGGGGTTGCCTCGGAAAGTACCGCTGCAGCTTCTTCGTAGGAGCATGGCCATCTTGGTTGAGCTCCGCCGAGCTTGGTAGGCTCGAGGAAGAATTCTCCCCATACGTCTTGTTGCTTCTTGTCGATGATATCAGTTTGCGGAGTCTGTGTCAGGCTAAGTTGTTCGGAATCAAGCATTGCTGGCGATGCCGATGCAATTTGACTATCCTCATCTGACACCACCAATGGCCGCTGATACATGGCTGCGCTTAATGTATCAAACATGACGCCCAGCCAGAATAAAAGGCCGAGCGTATTGCGATTCTCGGGGCTGTTAAGAATCGGATCGACCTGTAGACGCTTCGACCTTTCCGATTCATTCATAAATGATGCTCCGATTGGTGCCGTCCGAGATTTATTCATCTTTGGATGAGCTTCTCGTACCAATCTCACAAATTTACAACGAAAAGTAAAGAGTTGGCGGTTCGCAGTCTCCATAAATGCTGGAGCACAGTCATCATCCAGAAGCTGGTCTAGCCCCTTATCTTGACTAATGTCCAGCGGGCTTTGAGTCAGAGAGAAGATAATGTTGGCAAAGATAATCCGAAACGAGGGGATCCTAGTTGAGTGCTCCAAGGCGTGGCGCGCTTCATTCCAGACGTACTCTCGAATCGACCTCTCGTCACGGGAAATTTCCGTTGGGACTGATAAACCCGTACCCCTTTCCGCGTGCTGAGTCCACTGTGACGCGAACGCCATGATGGCTAGATGCAGTACCCGGTCGGCAGTTTTATTTTCTTCCACACTTAGAGCCCTCCCACGTATTGAGGACGATGAACGATCCAGCCGGCAAACCCGGATACACATTCTGTTAGACCAATTGGGACCCCATTCTTCTCTCTCGTCATTTGGCAGGACGCTGCTGACAAAGTCGCTGTAGGGACAGTTGTGCTCCGTCAGCCAACATGATAATGCATTTTCCATGCTGTCGTGGTATATGCGGATTAGGTTGCGTTTCATCGAGGAACGAGCGAATTGACTTGCTGCATTTTCGGATGCAATGCAGAAACTTGGTGTAATTGGTGGTGTATAAAAGCCAGGCGTCGGCGGCCAGGATTTGAGCCCAATCTGATTATTTCCTTGAGAGAAGAAGTCGAAGGGGCTGTACCCTTGGGCCGGATCACTGATATCGATTGAATTTTCAGAAGAATTGAAAAAACTTTCAAGTTCTCTGAAAGCATCTTCAGATTGTTCACTACTTGCAGCGCCCGTTTGCCAGTCGGATGAAGTATCTATACCCCCCGCAAAGAATCCCGACTGATCCGCACTCAGCCCTATTTCTTCTGATATCTCAAATAACGGTCCTTGTGGCCGTAAGGGAAATTCGAGAGGGAAGTTCGCGGGATCTATCAAAGCGGGCATGCCCACGTGGTTCGAAGTAACGGGATACCATTGCGAAGACGAACGACGCTGTTCAACGCCATACGAGCCTGCAGTCGACGAAATATCGCTTGTACTTTCCGGGTTCATTGGAGCATAGTCCTTGGGTTTCGTCCGTCTTTTTTCTTCCTTTGATGAGAGCCAGTTGAATGTACATTCCTTTTTCCATCGCTTGCAGTTGGAGCACGCAACAAAATCGCCTTCCTTTCGTGTTTTCTAGACAGTGGGGACACATCAGGTCAGCTTCTGCAGATATGAGGGTATGAGACGTGGACGTTCACACACATACCGGTGCATTACAGCGCCTTTTACCCTTACGACATGGATCACAGCTGTGGAGTTGGCGTCGTACAGGCTCCTCCATGGTATAAACTGGTGTAGTGGAGATATCTGCAGGCTTGTCTACATACGTATTGAAGAAGTTATAGCTAACTATAGCCATGGGTATCCCAACCTACTTATACACACGCTCAACAATGGGTTGAGAAAGAGTTTGCGGGGAGAAAGTGGCTGGATCACTCGCCCCCACGTTTTGGCCAATTATTTCGTCTTATAATACGAAGGATGGGTCTTTCTATGAACCTACGTGACTCCGTAGAAACCCCGCAGAGTTCCTATACGGCGGATCTCGGGGTAAAAGTGGGTTGGGCTGGCGTTGTGGTTGGCCGGATAAAATATCATTACCTGGGGATGTGCAATTTTGCAAGTACGTAGGTAGAGTTGATGGAATTATGAAGAATTTGCTTATGATTTTAGAGTTATGTCGTAGCTTTTTAATTAAATTACGTGGTCTTTTTTTAAGAATTAGGTTTAATACACAAATCCACACTTTGATGCTCCCTTTTTTTTTGATGTGGAACTCTTACCATATGTGCGGTACAGTATAGAATCAATTGCCTGGAACAGAGGTATCCTTGTTACAGCCAGGCAGGGGAAACGGCCAATGATGGCGCCTTTCAAACACTCTCGTTTCCAACATTTGCCGAGTTCTCGCCATAACCACTGGCACCGCTGCTTTGTTGTTTAGGAGCCCATAGTGCGCCCAAATCGCCAACCGGGAGCCGGAATGGGAATTCCAAAGCCTCAAAGAGCTGGACAATCAATAGGTAGAATCCGAATAGACTAGCGACGAATAGTGAGGCTCCGGCTCCCTGTGAGAAAACACATAGAAATCAGAACCCAGTCCATGTCGCGTCTCGCATCGTAAGAATGGGGAAGTACTTACTTTGATACATCGGCCACCGACAGCGGCGTTTCCTTTAGCTGACTGCCAGTACCCAGCCGTCAAAAGCAAAAAAACTACAATCAGCGACAAGAAGATGAGTGTATAGACGACGTTGGTTCGTGTTGCGCAGATCATGAAGATCAGCATGAGGATGGCCATGGTCAGGAACAAGAATGCTGTACCCCATGCAAGGATTAGTATAAATTTAAGAACAGCAGTATACCCTGGGTATGAACATACCGAAAGTGTTCATAAACTCTGGGTTGGACAGCCCAGAAACTGTATCAGTCGCGGATGAGGAATAGGGTGCTGTATATATGTAAGCATTCTCAAAAACATGAAAAAGCTTATGGAAACCCACCAGCTGCACTGAAGGCGGGAATCATCGTGGCTGCAAAAGAAAACCAAAATCCTCCTATAGATAGTGCGTGAGTAACGGGAGTCATATTAAAAGATGATAAACACACACCGATAGTACCGAATACGACGCATGGGAACGTGTTGCCCAGAATGAACTCAAGAATACTCGTAATGAGCAACAAAAGTCCACCAAGGAAGACGATAGGTCCGCTTTTCTCTTTCGTCAGGCAAATGTCAAACCTGGAAAGTTTTTGGATCGATATCTTACATGAATGCAAGTCCGTTTCCACCAGATCCGTGCCAGGCCATTAGACAGCACGAAAGCGGAGTAGTGGTGATGACGAATCCACCCAATGCTCTGACATTATAATTTCAACCGTTAGAAAAGATCCCCTAAAATATAGTAAGAGGACGAGCTCACAATGGTGTAGGGTTTCCCAATTGTTTAGCCAATTTGGGCTGCCTGCGAGTCATCGGAGCTAGATACAGTTTCTCGAACTGTTCCGCGGATAGAGTTACAGGTTTGTAGAGAAGATGCGATGCATTGTTTTCGTCATGGACCGAGTCCGCTGACTTGTCATTGTTGGTATAGGTGCTCATGTTGTGTTTAACTGGCCAAGCTCAGAAGAATATTTCGAGATAAAAGCAAAGATTTTGAATTTGTGAGATATAATATTCTGAAGGGGATACCTGGCAACCTTTAAACCCCGGAGAGCTTCCCAACAAATTCCAGTCCAATCGATTGAAGCCTGGCAGAGAAAAGGAGTCGTCTAACTCATTGCCTTACGGGCGACTGGCTCTAGCCAGGAGACTCCAACAGACTTCGTTGCATTGGCGGGGCCCCGCCTGCGATGGCCAACAGCGATACTGTGCAGATACATACATTGGGGAAATTTATCGTCGATACTATTGAAGCCTGACAACTTAATGCCTTTCCAACTCGTGTTCGCTTGAAGTGCATTGTTCTAAATGTTAGTCGCTGCAATAGAAGCTCGCTGTGTGGTTCGGGCATGCGGATAGGAGTTTCATGCGGAACCGCATGGCCGCACAGCTACAGTCCGGAATGGTAAAGCGTTCATACGTTGACTCGGCCCCGAGTTCTCGATCGGTATTCACATTTGATAGGGATAGTAACTGATTCGCCTCTGATCTAGCCTGTTAGCTTCTGGTGGTGCTTCCAAGTGACGACTCACTCCCTCCACACAACCGTATCATGGCAATGTTGATCTGACCACAGAAACGATCAGCAATAAACCGCCCCAGTCGGTCCAAGGGAAGTTGCCAAATTCTGTGAAGAAATGTAATACCAGATTATGATTTATACAAAAATCATCTTGATCTGATTCGAGCTTTTGCGGGGAAGTATCCAGCTGTTGGATGCATAGCTGTTGGATGCGCATCCGCACAGAAACTTCCCCGGGACCCCCGCAAACCCCTAACGCACTCCACTCGCATACCTCATGCATCATGGGGAAACTCCTGGTAGAAAGTATGCCAAGTTTAGAGATACTAGAGTCGACATCAAGAGGGCCCTTGCGATGTTTTTGGCGTATAGTATTCGTAGACCAACTATATAAGATCCCATCTTCACGCTTCAATGTTCCTTGACCTTGTCAGCCATCAAGCAACAATTCTCATATTTTCCTTTACCAACAAGTTCACACATATTCAATTATCCGACTTACCAAACCCATCATAATCATGTCTGTCCCTGAAGTTCAATGGGCTCAGGTAGCCGAAAAGATCGGTGGCCCTCTTGTATACAAGCAGATCCCCGTCCTCAAACCCGGACCCGACCAGATCTTAGTCAAAATCCGCTATTCCGGTGTCTGTCACACTGACTTGCATGCAATGATGGGCCACTGGCCCATCCCCGTCAAAATGCCTCTCGTCGGTGGCCACGAAGGTGCCGGCATAGTCGTGGCCAAGGGTTCCCTCGTGCACGAATTCGAGATTGGTGACCACGCCGGTGTCAAATGGCTCAATGGGTCATGCTCAAACTGTGAATTCTGCAGACAGGCTGACGACCCTCTGTGCGCCCATGCACAGCTTTCGGGGTATACTGTGGATGGCACTTTCCAGCAATATGCCCTTGCAAAGGCTTCTCATGCTTCGAAGATTCCGAAAGATGTTCCTCTCGATGCCGTTGCGCCAGTGCTTTGCGCAGGTATCACGGTTTATAAGGGGTTGAAGGAATCTGGGGTTCGGCCCGGACAGACGGTGGCCATTGTCGGAGCCGGTGGTGGCTTGGGATCTCTTGCTCAGCAATATGCGAAAGCTATGGGGATCAGAGTTATTGCGGTAGATGGAGGTGATGAGAAACGGGCCATGTGTGAGCAGCTGGGAACTGAGGTATGATATATAACATCCACTTGAGCACGCCGGAGGGGCCGCCAGCTGGCGGATCCGATTGATAACCTTTGCATTTGACGTGGATACTAACCAGCAAGTAGACCTATGTCGATTTCACCAAGTCCAAAGACTTGGTAGCTGACGTCAAAGCCGCGACCCCTGACGGCCTTGGAGCACACGCAGTTATCCTGCTCGCAGTCTCGGAAAAGCCCTTCCAACAGGCTACAGAATACGTTCGCTCCCGCGGAACAATTATTGCCATTGGATTGCCTCCAGATGCATATCTCAAGGCCCCCGTTCTGAACACCGTCCTCCGTATGATCAGCATCAAGGGAAGCTACGTCGGAAACCGACAGGATGGCGTCGAAGCTCTAGAGTTCTTTGCGCGAGGCTTGATCAAGGCCCCGTTCAAGGTGGCTCCCTTGAAGGATCTTCCGGCTATCTTTGAGCTTATGGGTATGATCCTCTTTCACGCTTTTGATTGGCTCTGTTTTACTAACTTTTAGCAGAGAAAGGACAGATTGCTGGGCGCTATGTGCTTGAGATGCCGGAGTAATCTATGGCTTGATGTGAATGAATTGACAGAAACTGGAGTTGGGGCGGTGATGTGTTTTAATGTTGTGTAACAAAGAGCTTGCTGCTATTAACATGGCCTAGTTATGTTCAGTATCAAATTTTAGCTGATTATTGAAAAAAAAAATCTGCAATAAAAGTATCTCCACACCATTTTTAGACCTTTTTGCGTATGGCCACCCCGTATAAAGGATCATACAGCTAACTTTCATATTAATCTCATCCTCAACCCCATCACTGCCTAATTGACAATATATTTTTTCAGATGCCATAGCTAAAGCAAAGTCCAGTAGAACCTAGCTATAACGAATACACATTTCCCTATCACTTATTGTAGACGTTGTTCATATGAATATGGGGAATGCTTCGAATTATCATTGATCAGACAAGTTATCATGTTAGGTGCTCTCCATTGCATATGAACTCAATTCTCTAGATATCCGATTCGGACGGTTGTTTGTTATAGCCAGGCTCCACTGTAATACGTAGCATTATACAAAATTGGCCATTTCTACAGTCACGGATCTCCGGAATGAGCCTACGATTCCTCTGTTCTCTACGCCCGGTAAATCATCCTAGTCCTTTCTCAAGACAGTCTCTAAGATTTACCCCATAACTCCAGATAGTTCACATGTTTCAGAAATGAGAAATCACTTCCCCGCTTCTTCTCCGTACTACATTAAAGTTCAAACCAGTCCCCGGATAGAAGGAATTCTGAAGAATGCGGATTGCGGAGTAAAGTGTAAATGCGGAGCCGCATAATGAACTGTGACATTCTGTGGACAAAGCGTTCACTTTCCCCTCACTACCTTGGTGGTAGCTGGTGCTACTCTGGGGATTGTCATAGCGGGCTTGCTTTAGGAGGTCATAGATGCTGCATAAATAGTACGACTCCCTCATGGGTGTAACAATTTATTCCAGCAACATATCCTCTCCTCAATATTAAACCTACCTACACCTTACATTTGCACATAATGGCCTTGTTTCAAGAAATCAAGACTCCTCTGATCACGTATAAACAACCTCTGGGATTGTATGTCTGGGGTAAAACGAGCTGTACGATTGCATCTGCTGACAAGGTATAGATTCATCGACAATGAATTCGTCCCCGGCGTTGCAGGCCGAACCTTCGAAAGCATCAACCCCCATGATGAGAAGCCCGTCGTAGCCGTTCACGAGGGCGACGCCAACGACGTCGACATTGCCGTAAAAGCCGCCCGCAAAGCCCTGGAAGGAGAATGGAAACACATCACTCCCTCCGAGCGCGGCCGTCTACTTCTCCGTCTCGCGGACTTCCTAGAACGCGACATTGAGACCGTCGCCGCCATTGAAGCGCTTGACAACGGCAAGAGCATCAGCATGGCCAAGGGGGACGTGACTGCTTCCGCTGGCTGTTTCCGGTACTACGGCGGTTGGGCAGACAAGATATACGGCCAAACTATCGACACCGACTCTGGCAGCTTGACCTATACCCGGCACGAACCCGTGGGCGTCTGCGGCCAAATCATTCCATGGAATTTCCCATTGTTGATGTTTGCATGGAAAATCGGCCCCGCTATCGCTACGGGCAACACCGTTGTGCTCAAAACCGCCGAGCAGACACCCCTTTCAGCACTTTATGTGGCTACCTTGATCAAAGAGGCTGGTTTCCCTCCCGGCGTAATCAATATTATTTCCGGATTTGGAAGAACCGCCGGTTCAGCAATTGCTAATCATATGGATATCGATAAAGTCGCATTTACCGGCTCAACTCTCGTGGGACGCCAGATCCTGCGCGACGCTGCTAATAGCAACTTGAAGAAAGTGACGCTCGAATTGGGCGGGAAATCGCCTAATATCGTTCTTCCAGACGCAGATCTGGAACAGGCAGTTGAATGGGTTAACTTTGGGATCTTTTTCAACCACGGACAATGCTGCTGCGCGGGTTCTCGAATTCTTGTCCACGAGGCTATTTACGATAAATTCCTCGAGCTTTTCAAGAAACGCGCCGAATCCAACAAAGTTGGCAACCCCTTTGACGCTGAAACGTTCCAGGGACCACAGGTATCTCAGTTACAGTATGATAGGATTATGGGATATATCAAAGATGGAAAGAGTTCCGGCGCAAAGGTCATTACGGGTGGTGATCGCCATGGAAGTGAAGGATATTACATCCAGCCTACGATTTTTGCCGATGTGACTGAGAATATGGCCATTGTGAGGGAGGAGATTTTTGGACCTGTGTGTACAGTGCAGAAGGTCCGCGATGAAGATGAAGCTATTGCTTTGGCCAATAAAACAAATTATGGTGAGCATCTACAACTTCCAGTCGTAACGACTGTGACATTGCTGACCAATGGATTAGGGCTTGCCGCGGCTGTTCATACCACAAATATAAATACTGCCATCAGAGTGTCCAATGCAGTCAAAGCAGGGTAAGTCTTTGTCGAAATGAGCACGAATCGTTCAAATTGAGCTGACCATGATAGAACTGTTTGGGTAAACAACTACAACACTCTTCACTACCAGATGCCGTTTGGCGGATTCAAGGAGTCCGGATTGGGACGAGAGCTGGGAGCATATGCTCTGGATAACTACACGGAGATCAAGACAGTCCGCGTACATCTCCAACAAAAGTCTTAGGCTGCGAGAGTTGTCAAACCTTGAGGGCGTGCTGTTATGATGACGGTGTTGGACTAATGGCTTGTAATTTTCTGACTGTTCCACATGCTCTGTTTGAAGTACTATCTGTCTTGGATTGTGAAACAAATGTTCAATTGAAACTCTTGACTCCCGAAATACGTACATATGTCGTCTCGCGTCTAAATAAAGAAGTAGAAATTGTCGATGGATATTGTAGTTGAAAGCCACGAACCAATCATTGGACAAGTAGCACCAAAGTGGGGAACTGGACGATATTTATTTTGTCTCCATCTGAGCTTGAGGCTTCTCTCCTGTCTCTATTGTTTCGATTCAATCACATATCTATTCTCTGCTACCCACGTCTCAATGCCTCAACTACACCTGCGATTGAACTCAGCCGACCCGGCAAACAATATCCTATCCTGTGCTGCTCGACGGCTGTCTATATAGGCAATTCAGTCATTTATGTAATCAAAAATATTAATATTCAAGATCTGGGAAATACATAATAAGAGATATTAATTTATTAGGAATAGATTAAGCCTATTTTAGAACCTATAGAACAAAAATTTAAATAGTTTCTATATAGGCAATTCAGTCATTTATGTAATCAAAAATATTAATATTCAAGATCTGGGAGATAAGTAATAAGATATATTGTCTATATAGGCATTACCCTAAGTACTTATAACTCCTTAGTCATACTAAAACAATAAATATAATACTATTTAAAAGTAAGTTTTATTTTTATTTAATTAATATATTTTTTAATTCTATCTAAGTTAAATAGAAGAAGCCAATATTCCTTAAAATTAAAAAATTCTATATTTATATTTTATTTATTTTAATATAATTCTAATCCAAGTATTAATTAAAATAAATAAAAATATTATATAATTGTTTTTTTAATAATTATATATTATAATACTATTATTTATATATTATTAGAATTATTTTAATAAGCTAAAATTAATATTTTAATATTATATTTTTATTCTTTAAGATAATAGTATTATAATATTATAAAACTAATTAAAATTATATTTAATTAAATAAAATTCTATATAGGCAATTCTGTCTTTTACTTTATTAAAAATATTAATATTCAAGATCTGGGAAA
>JACVQZ010000297.1:0-103018 GCA_019828575.1 Talaromyces thailandensis | reverse complement strand
CGAATCCCAGCTGTTGTATGTTTTTTCTTTTTTTTTGCATTATTCTTTGTGTCAAGAGTATCTTGTGATTGTACAAAACACCATGTCTGACATTCTTTTACTTCGAGGACTTTTTCTTCCTCAGCCTGGACCGTAAATTTCGAGCAATTGGGCTTGGGTATGTCATTTCATTCGTTGACTCTGAATATCAATGTATTATTGAAGCCTGACTGAACGACCAATCTCAAGGTCACTCAGTGGTATGACAGTTGTAAGCCTAAGTAGTCATCAGCAGCCAGCCACACCTTTCGAGACTTTGCCATGACTGGCTATTCGGCCTCAGCATCCCAGACCAGTTCTCCCTCGAACCATGTTTTCAAGACCTTTACATTGCGAAAGTCCGCAATTGTATCCTCATCTCCGCCGACGAGATCTCTATCTAGCATGATGAAATTTGCCCGCTTTCCAACCTCTATTGTCCCACTTTCGTTGCTCAAACCTACAGCTGCTGCCCCATGCTTAGTCAACATCTCAAGGATGAGTCTTGAGCCCGTTGTGAGAGCGGACCGAGATTTTTCTTTCGAGGAAGCCTCTCCCTCGTCCCAATCAGCGACGTCCCTCACAGCTTTGTGAACCTTTGGTAGCAGACCAGGATCACCGCGAGAACCCCAATCCGACCCAATCGTGACCGGGAAGGCACCGGATCGTAACAACTGGGCAAAATCCCAGTTCATGGTTTCTTTATTCGCCTGCGTAAGAGGATGATCAAAGAACATCGCCGGAGAAAGCTCAGCAGTGACACCGTGCTTTTCGAAGCGTTGAAAATCATCTGAAATATGTCATTAGATGCATGTTTTCCATGAAATAAAGCGGGAAAGAATTTACCAGGGTGTATGCCATTGCAGTGGGCTATCTCGTGTCTGGTTCTCTGGTTTGAAGTATTATCCTTTCGCGCCGCCTCTATCGCCTCAAACGCCAATCTTGTGCTACCTGGCCCAGTCGCGTGTATTTTGACCGTCATACTGCGGCGATCAAGTTGTTTGACGGCCTCAACGACGTCATTCACGAGAATTTTGTCTTGTTCAATGTTTCCATCACTATCTATTCCAGCACTTGAAAATAAGGGTGGTAGTGGCACGCCGTCGAGCATAATCTTGACAAAGCTCGTACGTACATGTTTAGTCGCGAGTTTGGGGGCTTGGTCAATCAATGCCTTGAGTGAACTTTGTCGCTCATTGGCAAGAAATTCGGGAGCGTAGACAGAGTGCGCTGCAACATCGAGTCTGAGAGCGTTGTCCTGATCTAGTTCGCGAAGAGCATGAAGAATAGCAGTATTGGTTGCTGCCTCTTGACATGAGGTCACACCCACGCGGTGCAAGCGTCGTATAGCCTCAGTAATTGCTCGTTTTACGTGGGCCATATTTGGAGTCCCTTTCGCCAGCATGGCCTTATTCATGGCCAACTCGGCCAGTTCTCCTGTCAGACTCCCGTCAGGACGACGGCCGAATTTGGCGCCTTTAACATCAGGCTCGTTGTCAACGTCATAGCCAGCTTTTTTGAGCCCAGCCGTATTGAGATATGCACTGTGGCCAGCTCCTGCTTGTATTATGATTGGTGTATCCGGGAAATCTTTGTCAAGTAAGGCACGATCGAAATCGGGGATTGCAAATGTATTGCCCACAACCCAATCTTGAAAGGCATGCTGATAGGTACAGGTGCATTGGCCTTCCTGTATACGCGTCCCGATATTATCCATTGTAGTATCACCAGCAAGGTCTATGCCACTCAGATACGAGATCCCTGCAGAAAGTAGATGAACATGTGCATCATGGATTCCCGGCATGACAAGGCGACCATGAAGATTGTATGTGATGATGCAATGAGCCGCCGCATATTGGAGGACCTCTTCACTTGTTCCCACTGTCATAAATGTGCCCTGTGGCGCAACAATGAACGCCTCCGCGACCTGGCAGGAATCATTCAAGGTGTAGACTTTGCCGTTGTAATAAGCGACCGACTGTCCAATGGCCGTCGTCATTGTGTAAGGGTTCGGCCAAAGGCAGAAAGACACGCACTTGCTTAAATCCGATATTTTTCTTCTTCAATGCAATACGTGGTGTGCCAGAAGATGTTGAATGAGAAGCGTTATGAAGAACGGGCAAGGAAACTTGGGAAAGAGGAAGTGGTTTTCTTTATCAGTGCCTGAGTGAGCTGAGTATAGTTACACAATCTCCACGAAGCGAGTACGCTAGCGGACGCGCCCGCTAAACTGTACGTCAAATCATACGCCAATTCGCTCATACGTGACTCCTCAGCTAGGGGCTATGTAAAAGGGGCTTTGTATGAGCTTCTACACTAGCCTACCCTGTATAATCCTCTCAATAAGCTTATACTCCATATAGAGTACATCGTTGCAGGAAGGTCACGATCCAAGTTGTTCGTTATACAGAGATACTTAGTTGAACCACACAACAGCTGCTAGTTAGTTAAAAGTAAACACCGGTAAGAGAAGTATAGAGTATCGGAAAAGGCAATATTCTTGACAAAGGAACTTGCAACAAAGGAGAGAGATCCCCGTACAGCCTGGGCGCCCGTACAACTTGAAAAACCCTGATAATCATCTTCGTAGTAAACATTCAAGTGCCATAAGTGAAAGAGCTATGCGGTCAAAACTAGTTAACTACATGGTAAACGCTTATACAGAGTAGTAGAAGTCCTATCTTCCTCCTACCCTCATCCACTGGAATTGAGGGCATATCAACAAGACCCCGTCTTACTCGGATTCTTACATTCTTTCTGTATACCATATAGCTGCGCCTTCCTGCATGTTTGTGGAAGAGGTTGGTCACGGTAGTTGCTGCTTCAGTACGGCCTTTCCCGATTAGTACGCTACTAGGTTCTGCCTGATTCGCGCACGTTGGTTTCGTAACAATTGCCTCGGACTGCATCTATGCGTTGCCATCTGTGCATATCCGGGAGAGCCGTATATGTTCTCGTTGTTAGGTCTTGTACTACCTGTCGAAATGGTTAGAATTGTGTAACACTGGAACTCCAAGTAGTAAGAATCCAGTATGCCGCACTTCGTACGGTAGCTTACAAGGACGGTAAAAGAATAGTCGACTACATAGTAGATCGTGTGCACTAGGTTCTATGACTCTCTGATTATATGAGGTTTCAAAGGAGGCTTTCTGTAGACATCTTTTACGAGCTGATTTGTATGAAAATCCGGCACGGCGGGAGACGTGAGTTCTGACCTATCATGAGGGATCCTTCAGTTCTATTCCAATCGAATGATGGCTTCTGATTAATTGCTTCACTCGTTCCTGAGTCCTAATTTGCCTGAGATATATATGCCCAAATATATATGCCCTAAGGTGGATGGTTGATCTTGAAAATCGGACGGCCAATCTTCTCTGCTTCGTTGTCCACTTGCCGGCCTCAGCTTCCCCGGCATTTGTGATCGTCACGGTTGCTCGGAATGTTCCTTCATATCTGACCAATGAGACATTTCAATTGTATTGGCTCTTGTGTGATCGACAGAGAGGAGCGCCCACTTGGACGCACTGCATGTGGCAACAGAGCATATCGCGTCGCGAGCCTTGCCGACAACTGGAGCCAAAACTGGCATGCAGCACACTAGCATGGCCACATTCACTTCAATTTCCGACCACACTATAAAAAGCGTGAAGTCTGCTATGAAGTCTGGATTGTCTTCCTTGTCATACGAGGTCGTGAGATAGATGTACATTCGTGCGATACCCGCGCCAACCGTACTGGGATGCGTGAGTCAGTTTGAGCGAGATAGGACAAAAGGCAGAGGGGCTTACAATAGCGCAACCATGAATATGCTGGTTAGACCAAGCTTCTTTCGTATTGGGAGGTGAAGACCCCATATGATGGGCGTCGGCATCAGCATGATCACGAAATCAGTGAGCAGGTCCGTCGCCGTGAACACGGTGAGCATATCTAATGTATCGGAGCATTGCGTGAGAAAAATGCCTATGGGAGCCCAGTTCAATTTCCAATTAGTGCCGCATTGGAAGATTGTAGCGCCAAAGAAAGCCAGCGTCCATAGGGCGACAATTAACATCATACCGCGACATGCGATTCGAAATGCTCGATCGGACCCTAGAACCCGTTCCCAGAGGCAAAGAAGTGACAGCTTGATAATTCCAAAGGCGACTTTTTCTGTGCTCTGGAAGATGTACTTATATTTCTGTGCCAAGTGCTCCAGATCTGTCGAGACAGGCCAGTCATTGACGACCGGTGAATGTCCTGTAATGGCGCCTTGCGCAGTGCCCGCAATGACAACAGAATTCAAAGCGAGAACAAATATCTAAGTTCAATTAGTGGAACTGCTGTGATGATCTATTTTTTTTTTTTTTGGCTCGCTTTGAGCCAGAGATAACCAAAAACATACCAAAGCTGTCAGGGCAAGCCAGTCATCTGCCCCATTACTCAACCTCATGAGACTTCTCGCATAAAATCTCAGGCAAACCGCTAGTATAATAGCAGCAGTGAACACGGAAGACATAATAATTATCCCAACGCCATCATTGATCTTTGCTAAATGCTTGTGGTAGCTCATGTCGAAATCGAAACCGGCTGTTGGTGTTTGTATGATTGAAACGACTGCAGAGTGAATCACTTGCAAAGAAGCGAGAGATACAAGCAGAAGAGATAGCGTACGACTCTCTCTTTCTTTCTGTCGACCGTCGACTGCACTTCCACAATGCGTGGTTTAATCTCTGGAAATACGTAATCGTCAACTGGTGCTACAATCTCAGTACACAGTGTACTTTTCTCTTCAGGGATAGTGTCGAAAATCCCTTACTCAGTATGTGGTGTAACACAAGTCTCGCAGTGTTTGCCTGCAACATTTGAAGTCGGCGAGTATTTTATTTATAAGCTAACTACCTCACGCAACATTCAATGTTGATTTGACAACCGAGTAAAGCGTCTTCTACAATTAGCTGAAGATTTCTATTGCGTCCAGCCATCCCTTTCGATGCCGATGCTGTGTTCACACAGCCTTGTTATACATATTCTGTCGAAACACCGGTGTATTCATTCGTCAATCACGGCATGTCTTATGACCGAGCACAGCAAGAGCACTCTTTAACTATTTGGAGGCCTAAACGCACCTAAGTGAAAGGAGAACAACGGATAGGATTATCATTACCTAGCATTCTCAAGGCATTCGAAGGTTTGGTCAAATGAGGAACCGGGAAAATGAATACATGCCTCGTTGTGTTACCTTCCAGATGTCGAAGATAGTCATATGCCGTATTGAGAACGTCCTTATTACTCGAAATTTGACAATAATAGCGCAATTGCCTCGAGTCCGCAAACTAGTCTCTCGTTCACTTTTCAACGCCTTCAAAGCTATCGAAGTCGTCAAACCGGATCTTCCACTTGATGCCGGTATTTTTTACCCCGATAGGATTCAAAATGGCCGCTAAAGTCGAAAGTCCGGACAAAGAGACCGTCGAGCTGCTCGCCAAACCTGATCACGATTACGAAGATACGAACAGCTGGTTGACGGCGGAAAAGCATCGTTTAACCTACACAGAACAACAAGGAGCGCCAAAGTGGGCAATTATTCTACTCTCAGTATCAGTACTTGCCAATCTCTTCCTCGGTCCAGTCATCTGGCGAGGGCCGCAACAATCTATTGTAGATGCTCCGTCTAAATATGCAGCTTTACAACGGACTCGTGTGGAACCTTACGTCCGCCAGACTCAATACAGCTCGGACAATGAGACCCTCCAAGCACAATTATGGCACGACATCAACGTGGACTATGGTGTAGTTGCATTGTCAGACCAATGGGCCGCGCAGCACGATCTTCGCACGGCACAACGGTTTCCCTGGGACAGGGAAAAAGGCGTTTACATATTACACGGCTTCCACAACTTGCACTGTATCAAAATCATCTATATCTCGCTGGATGAGTACAGGCATGGTCAGGCACAGTCCCGAGTCTGGCACCATGTCAGTCATTGTTTGGACGCTCTACGTCGGCAGATTCTGTGTGATGCCGACGATACTCCTCGAGCAACGGAGCGGAGAGCTGAGGTCGTCAGTGGAGTCGGACAACATCGCAAGTGTCGTGATTGGGCTGCATTAGAAAAATGGGCAGAAGAGCACACTGCCTGCTATAAAAGACCTGAGATGCCTGACGAGAAGCCCATAATTGAACGCTTCAAGCATTGTCCGCCGGAGAGTGGATATATTGTGACTGACGATTATGTGCCGACAGATGAATTTTTGGTGGGCTTGCCTGAAGAGTCCATGGAATGAGTTAATCTGATATCATCTTACTGTTTACATTGCTTGTTCTGAACCAGCTTGGTGTTGACCAATGCTTAGACAACTCTCGCGGAATACAGTAGATTTTTCCCAGCTATAGAAGCTAATGGCATCATCATCATCATCATCATTAACATCACCATACAAGAACAATTTATCCGGCCTTTATCAGCATAACTCATATGCAGTGCAAATTAGACCTTGAATCCATCAGCAATCTGTATCCCTGGCGACTGGTTTGGCTGTTCAGTGTCACGTTTGACCTTGAAACCGTCGGCGATGTCAACATGCTTGGCTGATTCTGTAGACGGGTTTTGGCGCGTAGATAGGCTGATTCCGTGATCTGCATTTTATGTTGAATTTAGTGGGATGCTAATGATTTCTTCTGGTTGATAGGTAGTCGTGAAGGACATACTGTTGCTAGGAGCTGCCGAAGCCCTAATGCTGACAAGACCAAGCACAACAGCTGCAATTATTGGCAAGCGCATGCTGAAGATTCCAATAAGAATAATCGCGTTGGGTTTGACAATAGAGGATTTTGGACGCGTGGTCTGGTAGATTTGGCGTTGACAACGTGAACAGAACAACACAAGTATGATAACGGTGGGAAGATGGTACTGATCTTAAATCGGACATCGATTGTCCTCGATATTCATAAACTCGATCACTCGATATAGGGATGAAGGCCTGAACCTGGGTTACACATGCGCAAGAGTTGATTCAGCCGCAGTGTCACTCGGCAGACATACTATCAGGCTTCAGCTATGCCTTTGTTATGCATGTAATGCACATGCAGTTTTTCAAGTACGACCAATATGCTGTGCCATACGATGATTACAATGTAAGGTTGTTACTGCAGGTTGATCTTTGTGTGATTGAGTTGAGAGATCAGCCCCCAATGAGCCTCGTAGATGTGCCACAGAAAAGAGTAGAATATAGACTGCCCTTGGATTGTCACCGCGACAGCCACTGACAGTCAGATGTATTGCATCGGAGCTGAAATTCTGGTCAAGAATGTAAGAAGTTGTACTGCAGGCCAATGTCTCGGAGTTTCTGTTTTGGAAACCTGCATCGAGGACACACCAAGCGCAGTTTCGATGTCCCTGGTCAATCGGGCATTGAATGTCTCCAAATCTGCAAAATGGCGTGTCCCATCTATTTCCGTCAGGTTCTACTGATGTGGCACTGTAATATCGTCGACGAATGCCAATACATTCGATCCTTGATAGAATGGTTCATCCTCCTCACACCACCTGATAAAATTCTCCCTCATAGCCCGGAGACGAAATGTACTCAAACAGCATAGAGGCGGAATATCAGTCTCTGAGGTTCACATCATTTTCTCCAACCTCAACAATATCGAATGACTCCTCGTTTGATTGCACTGCCGATCTTCTTCACAGAAAGGGAAAACTATCAGGAAACGCAACGAAACGATCCTGTTTCCTCCCTGTCAACAACCTGCCTCTTTGCATTTGCATTTTTTTAGTGGGCTTGGTCGGGTTTGGCTTTGGATGGCTATCGCGAAAAGTAGATCAACGTGGCTGTATGACCAACAGCAAGATTGAGGAAATCAACGGCACTGCTGCTCATATCCCTCTCTCTGTTGCACATCGAGAATTCACCTACTCGTCCCCGTTTTCGCAGCGACCGCCAATCGGTGATGATGCAGAACCAATCTGGGACTCATTGATACCGAGTATGTAACGTGCCTTTCACCGTAGCTTTTATTTCTAAACAGGCTTTGATTTATTGACGCAAGTTCATCCTGAATTGATTTTCACAGACGGACTAGGTTACTTCAAAGACGACTCTCTCGCCCCAATTACATCCATTCCCACTGTGTTTCATCAACTACATTGTCTTTACGTCCTCCGTCGAGCATATTACGCGGGGACTGACGAGTTACAGTCTTTTGACTTTGGGAAAAACCGCTCTATGCATATAGCGCATTGCTTTGACTATCTCCAGCAAGGCTTGACTTGTTCGGCGGATTCAACTATTGAGCCTGCCATTGATGCGACGAATGGTTTTCTAGGCAGCGGCTTTCTGCGCGAATGTCGTGACTTTGAGGCTCTGAAGGCGTTTGTGGAGAAGAGAAGGGTATTTAATGCCACGGGGTTTTTGGCGCATGGTTTGATTGACCTTTGAGTCAGTCATAGTCATAGGAAGATGTGAAGGGCTGCTCATTTCATTACTTGGGCAGCTAATTGATAAGCATGGAGAGAGAAAAAATAGAAAGACTCGCTAGGCAGCTCGCTACATCCCTTTTTATGTGCGAGACCAGGACTTCGTCGGTGGCGTGTTAGAAAATCTAGGAATAAATGAACACAAACGGTATCACCGTCGACATGGACTCCTAGGGCTTAGGGTTCAGGCGAGGTCTCGCAGCGTGGAACGCTTCAACCCCAGGCTGGCAGCAACCAGAATTAAAGCAGCAATGGACTGTGTGACCATCGCCGTAGTTTGCCTGGTGTATGATTTTGATTATTTGACATCCAAGAACTCTTGGAGATTTGCTATGTTTTTGGTCTTCCGGGTATTGTTTAATTGGGCTGGAGCCCTGTTAGGGGAACACCCCCTTTCTTACAGTCGTGGAGCCGGACTGAAATCAAACAATAGTTCTAATAATTTGATCTCATGTACTGACCTTGATATCTATCTATCGCCCGAATCAGATCCTCCTCATATCTTCGTCAATTCATCGAACAACATCACACTCCGGTCATGGTGCAACTCAACACACGAAACCTTCTATCTCCCACTCAGACCTTTGCACTCAATGCCTGGCCAGATTCAAGCGTCTCCGGAAGCAGCCTCATTTTGCTTGAAGTAGTCGTCATGTCGAGCTGTCTTGTGAGCGACCTTTCCTCCTTCCTCTAGCACGGCTGACTTTCTTTGGTCGTCATTCCTCGTTGATTCACTCCTTATTTGTGTTCAGTATCCTTCAATCATTTCGATGGACCCTATCACAGTGTTGCACATAGCTCAAAAATATAAAGAAAAAAAGAAAATAACAAATCGAAAAGATTAAGCATACTCTTCGACAAAAAGTACATGATAAGATCGAAGGAATACATACGCCGACTCCTCAAGAAAAAACATAAGCATCACAGAAACATGATGAAGTGAAGAGAAGAGGTGATTGATCTGAAATAGAACTTTTAATCAAAGAAGAGAAGTCTAGATGCAAAGAGGGAAAGCATTCTAGTAAGTGCGGGTCAAGTTACGCAGGTACCAGTCGACAAGTCTTCGGCCGGCCTTGGCTTCGCTGATATGGATGAGATCGCCCTCAATGGCGTAGTCCAAGTCACTAGCAGTGATGGTCTCGCCCTCCAACAGACCACCTTCGACCCAGCGGATTTGACGACTGCGCTGCTTGTTCACGAGCAGCCAAGCGCGCAACTTCTCGGGCTCAACGTCCAAGAAACCGGCGAGTTTGCTCAAGTCCATGGTTGTGTAGAGTTTCAAGTAGGACTTGACAGTGGGGTTGAAGAGGGTATTCTTGACCTCATCCATGAAGATGGCAGTGTGGTGGTCGACGGGGTCGATGTTGACGGCTGGGTTGTCGAAGTCGGGGGGAGTAGGGCTGATGAACTTGGGGCATGCAGAGCGGAAAAGCTCCTCGAAGAGAGGCAAGGCCTCGGGTCCACCGCGTTGGAGGCGGTGGAATTGCTCGCCGTACTTCTCACGAAGGGCAGTGTGAATAGTGTCGTCAAGACGAGTGGGGTGGAAGGCGACACAGATGGCGATCAAAGCGTACATCTGGTCGTTCTTCTTGGTGATGGCATCGTACTGGTTGCTGCCCTTTTGGAAATTCTTTGTTCGGGACACGTAGACGAGGATGTGGCTGAACATGCGGATGGCGTCGGCATAGCGGCGCATCATCATGTAGGAGAAACCCACGTAGTAGTAGGTAGTGAAATGGGCGGCCATGACACGAGCGAACATGGCCTTTTTGTTCATCTCGATGTCGTCAAGAGTCTTAAGGGCAAGACTGAAATCACCGAGCAAGCAGTGAACGCGCAACAGTCCAATGATGGAAAAGTATCCAAGCATTTTGTACAATGGACGGGAGCCATATTCTCCGGCAACTGTCAAGGGGTCTTCTCCGCGCTTGATAGCCGCAAGTTGTTCGTTGATTTGTGATCTCTGAATCAAAGAGTATAGCACGTTCAAGACTGAGTAGCAGCCCCAGGTGTTGGGGTTCTCCCGGAGAAGTTGAGCCTCCTCCTCGTTGGATCCAGTGCGAGCCACACGGTTGCGGTAGCGGCAGAAGGACTCGAACTGGTAGATGAATTCATCGATGACATCCCAAGCCCAGTAGTACTAAGCGAAAAAAGCGCGAGAGTTAGTTAGGTCACTCCAACTAACCAAAGCCAGATTTTATAGGATAGTTTTTTTTTGTTGTCTTCTCCACATACCGAAGGCACTTCCAAATCAACAGGACCCTCCGAGTTGAGAATGTAATGGAACAGACTGCAGTAGTTGTCGTAGCTGGCAAATTTTGTCTCCAAAGTGGCCTGGTACTCGAGCGGGGTCGCGGCCGCGGCAAGCTGTGCTTGAAGGTCCTGGGTTTGAGACGCACCACCAAGTGAAGTGGTACGGTCGAGGTCGCTCATTCCATCATCAAAGTGAACTTGCTCGCGGTAGTCGTTGACCAAGGCCTCCTCCTCGACGTCAGACTCATCACCCAGAGTTGGGCGCGCATTGGAGCGCTCGTCGTACGACATTGTGTGGATGGTTATTGAAATTGGCGACCGCTGTGAGGATGAAGTTTTGACGGTTTGAAAATGAATGGCGCGTGTGAAAACGAAAATCGGGTTATGGCGATCGTTGCCGGTCGTTCCTGATCGTCCTGGTGGGATCTTGAAGTCGGGAGCCACATTCAAATTGAATTTTGAGGGTTTTCAAAATGTTCGCTTGAGAGCGCCAAGTCCTTGTGCTTATCTTATCGCCGCTGCTTAGTCATCTATGCATGCATAACTAAATAGTTAGGTAGTTAGCTATTTCCCCTCCAAAGTCTCGTCGACTTCGAACTGATGTTTTTCTGCTTGGACGAGTTTTGAGACGAGTGTTGATGTCAAAATTGAATGCTTGCTCTTTAGTATCTATTGCAGCTATTGTCAAAAATACATTCAGCGATTCCTTGCAGCTTTACGGCATCCAAAGACTCCTAGATTAAAATCCATGACTTTCGTGAATAAACGACAACGATGTGACATGTATCGGTGGTTCAAGGACAATTCAGTGTTGCAATTCGCAACGTTTCGTGCCCTGAGACTCTGTGTTTTAAGAGGCTACACGAGCATTGTACGATTTTCTATGCCCGCGAACTGGAGTAGTGAGGATCTCCGGGCTGGCTCTGGGCGATAACAGCCACCACTCTGGCTACGCCGAGCCGCTGGGTATTCTGTTGAGACGCACTCTGCCCGACGTCTGTCAATTGTCGCTCAGAGAATCAGTCAATTCGCTGTGTCCAGGTACGTCGCACAGATTTTTCAGGTTCATGCGCGAATGCTGCGAGCGGGTGTTTGAAGGTCGCTGGTCCGTCGAGAGGCGAGTTCCTGTCCTGATCATCAAGGGAGATGACGGATTTCTTGAATGCATTGCACCATGTCTCAACTCTCGGATACTCGTTGAAACCATATCGGCAATGTCATCCAAGGGAACATTTGCGCGGACCGCCGTCACAAATCGCTCAAAGAACCTTTCGTCATGAGCTCTGATCATCTCTAGGATCGAAAAGTAAAGCTCCTTGTATCCTTCAAGCTCAGAGACGGTTCGTTTCATAGCGATTTTGCGTCTCATATCCGCTGCCTCATCGAAAGTGCACTCGGAGCCGGCTCGCCTACATGCATTGCACGGTGAAGGTTGTCCGCTGCACTATTGACAAAGAAGGACGTTAGTGGTGGTAATGCGAATGTTGTGGTTTTCTGTGCCCATCAATGCACAGTGTATAAATGCCCACTTGTAAAGGGGTTAAGAACTCAATCCTACCTTTCTTTTAGCATGCTTACATGCTGAGCATGCCGTCGAGGTCTTCTTAATCTGTCGCGCAGATTCCGGCGGGAGGAGGATATCAGCTGCGTCGTGATTATTGAAATCACCCTTTGGAAGTATTTGTCGAGGAAATGTCGACATTGCGCACGAATCTACGCATGGAGAGACAACAATAGCCTAAAATATACCTTCATTCGTGTATCTAACAAAAAAAGCAAGAGTTTGAGTGTAAGTCGTTCATGAATGACCATCAGCGATATGGAAAGAAGGCGGGAATGCCATTTTACGAAGCACTTCCTTTTTGGCACATAGGCTAGTTATACCGGTATGGCTTAGGGGTGCATGACCAACTAAGTACGGGTGCAAGACATGGACTGTTCCAAGGTTATGGCGAAGAACCCTTGTGGAAAGAGATCAGGATGTGGGGCTTTGACTGTCCAGCCTGTTAAGATGTTTCATTTTTTCTTATTCAGCGTATCAGTTGATGTTGAGTAGTCAACTATGATAACAACTCTATGTCAGCTCGGGTCATCATTTATTATCATCATCATCATGATCAGGGAGCATCTCCTACACTCAAGTCACCTCGCTATTGACGAAGGCTTACAGAACACATACTGTCAGCGCCGAATCAAGAGTGTACAACGAAATTCGCTCTCCTATGCGTCAGGCCGGCGTATTTCAAGAACGAGGCGATCGCTGAACAAGCCATGAGAGTTGTCTAGAAGTTATAACGTCCAAAATATCCTGTCGAGTACGACAAGTTATTTCTGCGATGTACCACCGTGCCAAACCAGAGTCTCATCCATCCATCCAACTTTTTCCAAGAGATCAGCGATGCGGTCCTTGAAAAACTTGCAGATCCTGCTCGAGACCTTGGTTTAGTGTGCGTTGCGTGCTCACTTCCTGCCAATCACGTTTCATGAAATCAGAAAGGATTGGCCGGACATTATCAAAGCGAGCTGTTTGGACTGTGGAGGTCCCTCACTGCTCAAGTACATAACTTACACGAGAACGTAACTATCAGGTTGACATATGTCATATACTAACCGGCCGGATTGCTCAGGTGTTCTGCATGCGGAAAATGGCCGCACTACTGATTATTTGACAGCCCTTCATACCTAGATTGCCTCGGCCGGCAAGCATATAGTATATATCGGCCCCGAGGGCTTGGATCGCCACGGAAGCAAGAATGTAAGATAAGTATCCGACTTTTCGCCCGTTGTGTTGCAACACTTTTCTACCGGGTGTTATGTCGATGATTCACAAAAGTATCTAGCGACACATTTGTATTGTCCTTGGCAGATTACTGTCATGTAGATGTTCCTCTTGGCAAGTTTTGCGTAGCTATCTGGTCGTCTTGTACCGTTTCGTGCGTGACGTCAAGCGTGCGTGCTAGTTAAACAGCCTCAAAAATAAGCAACATAGAGCTAGATTGAACATCAACGCAGGATTTGATACTTGGGCACTTTTGTTGAAACATTTCGGAGGCTCAATTCATACTCATAGTATGCTTTTTCAAAGCTTTCATAAGTTACTCATGGTTCGATAGGGCGAGGGTCGATATGTCGGGGCAAGCTTTTATAGATCTCATCAACAGCTGCTCTGATTGGTCAAGCTCATCAAGCCTCAAATTTTTGGCGGGTCTTTTGTGGGGTAGTCATGTGATGTGTGGCTTGCAAGGGATATTGTTATTCCGACCGCTGAGCTAATATATATATAGCAGGCGGTAAATAGTAGCAGAATAGCATGAATCGGCACTTGCTTTATTGATTGACGGCCGAAGTTTGGCAAGCAAACGACGACTTGACAAGCTCACCTTCCATACTCATCTGCGCCTACTCGCTCAGCTGACTAGTAGAGGAGAATACTGTCCGACCAGATCTGGGCCATCATTCTCGTCTTCAGTCGATACCTCTCTCTAGGTCGCCAGCGAGTTGGAACTTGCGACCTCGCGACGAAATGTCCAAGACCAAAGAAATCCGCCCTGTTGAGGGCTTCCACCAGGAATACATCGCGTCGCTCCGATACCGAAATGACCTCCCACCACCAGAAATTCCTCCAAAATTCTTGGACATCCCTCACGAAGGACTGCAGCGATTCTTAGCTCCTGGCTATGCTTCGAATATGGCCAGGCGAGAGGAGCCAGGGATTGATGTTGATGCCGAGGGTGGCATGCCAATTGATCTAGTCGGAATACCAGGTCTTCACTTGGGCGATGAGAGTGGTATGCTTTTGACCGCTCAGTACGAATCTTGCAACGTCCTAACATCTATTTAGCCATTCTGATGCCAGAAAACCCACCACCACCTGATCCTCGAGACCTACCATTCCTAGTCTCTCTCGATCAACTCAAGAACCCAGCCGTGAAGAATGTCAACGTCAGTTTCCTTCGTCGTACTCAATACATTGCCGTGGAACAACGAGGCCCCGGTGGCTTCAAGCCTGCAGCTGGCAGAGTCAAGCCACGCGCTTCTGAGAAGACGAAGTTAGCCAACGACGATCCTGTGTATATCAAGAAATACCTCATGAAAGGATTTGATATTGCTTATCCGCAAAGCAAACATACTGGGGAGGATACTGCAGAGCGTATTAAGGGACTTACGCCACAGAAGCCAGAGATAGATGCTTGGGCACACCCGGTTCATCCAGATAACCCGAAACTCAAGCCCGTTGGCTTCTTCCCTGTTCTACCGGACTTGCAGGGATACCCGGATCCAGGTGGTTTCGTTCAGTTCAAATTCGATAAACCTCCGTTGCTGCCAGCTGCAGGAAAACGTGACGATAGAATCGATGTCGGTTTGTTGTATCCGTCTGCGCCACCTGAGCATGTCCTTGAAGAGCATGGCGCAAAGGCTCAATTGCACAAGAATAATCCTACACTTTACAAGGATCCAGGACCAATTCCTTGGGACTATGACTTGTTCGTTCCGGAGAAGAAGGGCTCTGCCAACAAGATTAAGAAAAACCTCGACCTCAACAATAGCGACAGGAATGATGAGGAATTATACACCCATGATGATGGAGATAGCAGATTCCACCGCTACGACAGACTACGAACATATTCCACCAAGGCTCAACAACTGAACTCGGATCAGAAACAGCGTGACATTGCTTTGACACTATTCGACCCTGCAAAGTCCTCGTCCAGCCAAGCTGATGGCGGCATCCAAGCTGCTTATTATTACCCGATCCTCGGCAAGATGCGACTTGCGCCCGAAAGAGCTCGCAAAATCGCAAAGGCGGGTCTGACTCGTAGCCACGGTGAATCCTCTGGCCGAGAAGACCAAGCCGATCAGATTCACGTTACTGTCCGTGATCCTGATGAAGCTGAGATCTACAAGCGAAGTCTGCATCGGGGTAACGTGGACCCTGAATTCAAGAAGAACCTACCTCCTCCCCCAGCACAGTTGGAGGAGGAAGAGGAAAACGAAGTCGGAAACACACAAGTCAGCGCAGATGCCGACGCCGATGCGGAAGCCGATGAAGATCTCGCCGATAGACCTGGGCGGGAAGATCATTCTGATGAAGAATCGGATTGATTTTTCTACATCGATCACATAGATCCGTTTTGTTACCAAGCATGCGACGGCGTTTTTTCCTGGATCTTGGATTTTTACTTTTTCACTTCATGCAATTTTTATTTTCTATCTCGAAAAGCTGATCATACACTACAAGGGATTTTGATACCCTTTTGATATTCGCTGAATCACTGTATTTAACTCGATTTAGAGGGCAAGAGCCTGGTTTTTTCAATGAATGAAACAAACAAAAATTTCATGAATTCGGTCACTGGTCATCTCAACCTAGCTGCTTGACGCACACCCTAACTTGACTACGACATAGCAAAAAGTACAAAGACAGCCAAGCCAGTTCAGCTCATTTGTAGAATATAGTCAGTCAATAGAAATCGATCTACGGAAGGATTGCTCTTAGAATGATACTAACTAGTAACGATAACTAATTTGATATTCAATCTAGCGATTATATTAGACTGGCTACTACAGAAGTTGTATAACTCTCAAGAATTTATGATTTTATCAAGATATGTATGTACAGGCACGAGTTCCCATCTATAAACAAGCCAGCCTCACTCAGCCAGGGAGCCCCTGTGTAGGTACAGTCGACAAAATAATTTTGTCAGAGAGGAGAGTCTGTACATAATAAATTCGTAGTTGAGTTAAATCGTATCACCTCGTTCAAAGCGTTGCTTTCATTCAGCTTGCGGCTTCGTTTTTTTTTGGGTGGGGGGGGCTCCTTTTTGGTGCCCTTTCTCCTCGCTTGATGTCATCGACAGAATTGGTTTTCGGGTGGCTTCGAGTCGCAGTTTGTACAGTCAAGAAGTGTCAAACTGTTCGGTCACCGAAGCATCCCTCTTCTCCTCCTCGCTACCTGCCCGGACCTTCTCAAATGCAACACATGCCTCATTTGATTCATCACTCGCACCGTCAAAAAGATTACCGTTGCTCCAATGATGACTGTCTGCGGCAAATACGTCATGAACATTTGAGTGTCGTTCTCACGCCTTCTAGCTGGTGTTCCAGCAAGCGGTTCTCGCAGCCGAATGTTGCCAAATGAAATCGAGAAGGAAAACGTGGATGACGGCGAAGTTGAGTAGGTGAATGTATATTGCTGACCTATGAAAATAATACTGAAAACGCTGATGAGGAGAAAGGGGACGAGGAGTCATAATATTGTGCAGGAGGAGGTTGATATCGACCTGTTGCTAAATCAGCTGAATGTTCTCATAGATAAGGAGGATAGGAGAATGAAACGTACCATCCACTGTCTTCAAGCATATCGGGCCACGTCGCTGCAATCTTGAGTCGTCCACGCACACTAGTCAACGGTATGATTTTGTATGCCTCTTCATCTGGAATGGGTAGCACGTTCGCGAACCAATACGGGAAAATCGCGGGATCTGTAGGCGGTTGACCAAACACCCTATTGACTCTCTCACGCACCGCCGGTGCAGAGTTTGTGCGTTGCTTTTCGAGAAAATTCATGCAGATCTGCATCAATTGTTGAGTCGATAATGCGTCTAGTGGCGAGCCATTCGCCGGCTGATTATTTTGCCTTGCTGCCGCTAGTTCGCGTGCTTCTAGGGTTTCCTCCTCGGCGAGACTGATATCGTCCACGCGCTCCGTGCGAGCACGATAGTATCCATCAAGGACACCGTAACGGAGCACTTTGAACTTATGCGTTCCCACAGCTGTCAACATTATTCTCCCATCAGGCAAAAAGTCCCTCCACTCAATCCTCACAACCGTGCCATATTGCATAAATGGCTCCGGGGGTCGATCCGGATGCGCTTGCGCCGCAATATCATGATAAAAGTTGTGAATCACCATGCCGAATTTACTATTACCGTATTCCAGCGCGCGACGAATCATAAGACGATAACGCGGCTCGAAGATGTGGAGATATGTTGGCGTTGATGGGAACGCTAGCGTACAGACGAAAAGAGGGATTTCGTCGTCTTGGTATGTCCCATCTTCCTCCATAGCTTCCTTGCGAGTTTTGATCTCGTCGGAGAAGAAGACATCTAATAAGCAACGTAGCACGGCGTGCACTGGATCGGGCCCTTCGCGGAAGGAGATATACATCTTTTTCCGGCAGAGGGGACAGAGATTGGAGTTATCTCTGATGCGGTTCGTGCATTCGTAGCAGAAACTGTGACCGCAAGGGGATATGCAGGGATCGACCATCAGGCTGTAGCATACTTGGCAGTCGAATTCGTCTCTGATAGCGGTTTTGAGCTGTTCGTAGATGAACTCATCGAGCTTGTTGCTTGGGTCGTCGTCATCCAGTGATTCCTTTTCTGGATCAGTGATGATTGTGATTTCCTCGTACGTGACATCTTTGGCGTCGTAGGGTAAACCTCCTTTCCGAGCCAGCAGGTATGTACCCAAGTAGCGACCAGCGTGCGAGGTAGCTTTATGTCCCTGTTCCGTTGGGTGTGTCGTCTCGTCGTTATGCTCTGTTGCATTTGGACCGACTGCCTCAGCAGCAGGCACCGTCGTCTTCCATCGCATATGAACATCGGTCCCAGCCCACTGCCGCTGCCCATCCTCGAAATCCTTCACCACCTTCTCAAAAACATCTAGAATTCTTCCCAGAACAACATCAACTCCGCAATCATCCAGCGCATGCTCAGCCGAGACCCGCTCATTTCCGCATCCTTTATCCTTCCATGGGCATACAAACCCTTGCTCCCTCCGCCCTTCACTACCACCACCAACACTACCCTGCAAATACGAAATCCCCTCTCTTCGCTTCAACGGCGGCAGACAGGAACGACAAATCGTCTTCCCGCACGGAAGACGAAAGGGGACTCGCAGTGGCAGAGAGCATAGCGGACATTGCAAGAGATGAATCAGTGCATGGGGCTCAATCCTCGACTCATTCGCGCAATTACTCCCGTTACTATCATCAGTAGTCGGAGTAGTTTTATCCTGAGTATCTGACGAGTTTATCGATTCATTGCCCTCGCCAGCAGCATTGGTGTTGGCAGACTGGCGGTGGGATGGATAGAGATCTCGCTCGTTGTATGGAATCATCGACATCGTTGTTGGCGCTGGCGAGGATGACGACGATGATGCCCCACTCTGAGGATGGAATGGTGAGAGGTACGGATCGACCGGTCTCGTCTCATGTGAGAGTAAATATGTAATGAAGGGACGACCGGGCGTTGGCAATCATTTTCTGATCGAGTTGCAATAGAACGAGTCCGAAACGTGTGCGCTCTGTTCGCGTGTGGTGAGAAGAGTTGGGATGATGGTTGTGGTGGTGGTGGTGGTGGTGTTGGTTGGTGTTGATGATGTAGTTGGCTGGGTCCGATAAGCACAGCCGGCAATGGATCACAATGGAGATCGACCGCCGATCTTATCTTATCTGATCGCGCATGACATGTGATCTCTTGCTGTTTCTATAAAGCTTCCATCACAATCCGCGATTATTACTATACGTATTGGACAGCTTCCTGTCAATCATTCCTTTCATTCGTGATACGAGAATAAAACTTGCATGTAGCGCTGCTACCATGCCAGCCCTGTGCTAGAAAGCAAGCACATATGATCCTTCAAATACGACAAACATGCAAACAATGAGGACCGAAATGCTCCCGGGTATACTTATATATACAAGAAGAGAAAAAACATCAAACGGAATGTAAATAAGGCTAGATTCGACAAGTCAATTTGTTCCATAAGCAGTGCTACGAGTCCGACTCCGAATACGAGTCCTCGTCCTCTTCAAGAACCACCCGTCTCATGACGCTTTTATCAAACAAATCCAACGCAAACCGGCGGGCAGGTAATCTGAAATGATGGCTTTCGAGGATAGTCAGCGTTTTTTGGAAGAGTTCTACTTGGCGGAATTGTTCGGGGTGTTTGGCTTTGATACTATAATCATTTGTTAGAGATAGGCATTTTCTAAGGAGCAAAGGAGAACATACCCGTGCAGGTCGTTGGCGGACCGTTTGGACAAGACGGTATTTCCCATATCGACGACCAGCTTCAAAATACGCTGGTTTATGGGATCGGTGTCGGTTGCTGCGGTTTTGAAAATTTCTTGGGATAGGCGTTTGAGTTCCTGGTCGCGTTTGTGAGGGACAAATGAGAGCTGGAATTAGGTTAGCATATTGAACTGAATCATTCAAAGGGTACATACGTGATATAGCTTCTCCAAACGTCGCGGTAAACAAAGTCCCAGCGAACCACCACGCTCGTCAACAGCAGCATCCCATCCCGCCTCATACACCATTTCCAATCCATGCTGACTGCGCGATACGAGGCCAAGAACAAAGAACGCAGTACCTCTCATCGTGATCACATCAGCCTGCTCGGCGATATTGACAATATCCTGCACTATCTCAGTCTCCTCCAGGAATGGAGCCCCAAGTTCCATGGAGCCGACATTTCCTACAGCCCATAGACACCCCTTCACTTTCAAGAGGGCCTCTGGATCTTCTTCACTCAGATCGAAATCTCGTATGGTGCTGGCAAATTCAAGGAAATGGCCGGATTGCTCAAGCAATTTGCAGCCTTCGGATGTACGGGCAAGTTCTCGGTAGAAGTGCGGTGGTACAACGCCAATATCTTGCATCTCAACGATGTCATCGGGTGCGAAGGATGTTGTTTGCCGTCGCGGATGATCAACGTAAGCGCGCGAGAGCGAAGCCTCGACGAGTGCAACGTAGGCATCATTCCTCCCAAGGAACCAGTCGTCCATCTCTTGCGTGATATAATCCAGACCATCTAGGTAATGGTAGCCGACGGACGTTGAAAGGAATCGAAGTAGTAAAGGTGCTCCAATCTCTCCAAGATGATCAAGCGACGGCCGACATTTGACGACATATTCCAAATACTCTCGCTGGTTGCAAGCCTCCTCCAGAATTTTCACGGCGATCTCGCAAACGGAAATGTCGGGATCATATAGCTGGGTTACAAGCATTCGTACAACCCAGACGACATTATTGACAGCGAGATGATGGCCGACGGCATACTTGCGGAGGAGCTTTGTTGCAAAGAGTCGGATCTCTTTACTGCCCGCGGTGAGCGCTTTGGATAGGAGCACTCTGAGATGGCTCTCCAACGTGAAATCCATGTTTCCAAGAAGAGCCTGGATGAGATCAGCCCTGTCTTTCAGCTCAATTATGTGATAGAACATGTTAGTCATATGCCATCGTTCCATCATCGATAGGCCCTTGGTATCACTACTTAAGACGCCAAGTAGAGCAAAGTAGCCACCGCTGAGAGTACTTCCCATCTGTTCTCTAGAGAAAAGCGGCGAGGCTGAGGTGAGCCCACTCATCCGGTCAACCTGCGCAAGACATTCTGCAATTTGACGCAGCAGTTTGTTTTCGGCAAGATACTTGATGCCTTCTTGAGTTTGCATCAATGTTCGTAATAGGGCACAGCCTGTTCGGACATAACGCTGGTTCGGTTTCGTGTTGGGTATCATGCAGAACCTGTATTTGAATGGTCGATAGAACCCAATCAGTCGCTTCATGAATTTTGAGCCTTTGATGGCTTCTTCTAGTCTTTTTGGATTTGTTAGTGGACCTTCGATAATGCGAAGTATCAGATCCCATTTCCATTTGACATAGTTGACAGTATTCAAAACCTGTGTCTCGAGAATATGGTTCCTAAAAGAGGCTTCGTCCATTGCCGGGTTGAGTCTATTCTTGGCTGGTTCCCCGGATAGAAGTGAAGCAGAGATATCTTCGTCGACGACGGCGTACCTTCCCGACGTGGTCGTAAGGGAACCGGACCGCGCCAAAATTCGATTGATACTTTCAATCTGGTAGATAGTCGAGGTCGATATTTCGTGGTTCTCAACGTCGTATTTGACGGCTGCTGGCAGCAAAGACGGGAGGACTTGAAGACTAAAGCTGACTGACTGTGGTAAAGAGTGCTGAGCTAATTTCAGCACTTCTGTCAGGAGTAGAGTGGCCTTTCGTTTTAAAGACTGATTGTTCTCCACTTCAATGAGACCTGATAGAGCTTTGACGAGATCAGCCTCAAGCAAAGTCGCCAGAACTAAGGCCGAGAAATGTGCGGTCAGGTCGAATCTATTCTTATCATTTTCCTGGTAGATACGCAATTGCTTGCTATCTGACTCTGATCGAAGATTGGTGACTCTGCCATATGTCGTCAGACGTCTGCCAGCAAGAAAAGACGAGGACCAGGAGGGGGGCTTAATCTGAAGTGCATCAAATAGCAGCTCCAGTATGAGGTCTCTCGCATTCGGGTCAGGATAATTGAGTGACTCCAATAATGATGAAAGTGGCTTCGACTTGTCGCGGGCAAGTACAAGCAAACCAGGCCAGGTCTTTAGCATGGCCGAAATCGCCTTTGCCGAGGATTTTAGGCGCCCTGAGCGCACAGTGTCCGAGAAGGAGTCGGTGAATGGAGTAAGGACTGCTTCAAGTTCTCGACCACCATGAAGATATTGTCGCCTATGCGGAGTATCCATGATGTGTAAAAAGCTCCCTATCAGACTTTCGGAAGCGCTGAAGGTTCCTTCTGCTAATGCATCGTGGAGCGGACCAATTCCTCCAGAATATGCTATCAGGCCTGGATCTTTGATCAAGATCTCAGCCAATGTCATGATGGATATGTTTCGTAATCTATCCTCATGGTGCTCTGCGACTGATACGATGGCTCGAACCACTGCTCTCGAGATCTCATGTACACCGTCCTTGACATCCAAAAAAGCTCTAACAAACTTTAAGGCCTGCTCTCTCTCGATACTCGCTTTGCTCTCCTTGACTAGAGATAAAGTGACTAGTTCGTCTGTATGTAAACGGCGAATCGTCCTGATGGAAGCCCTGTCTGCTATAGCGTAGCGAGTCAAGCGGTACCCAGCCGCTACTACTTCCCTGCTATCACTCAGAAGCATCATTTGAACTCGCTGCCCGAATACTGACCACTCGAGGTCGTATTTCAATGTTGGGTGGCGTTTGAATAATTCGACCAGACTATTTGCCCTTTCAATGTAATAATCCGGCGCCATTCCTTCTAACTCCAGCGCTTGTAATGTCTCTGCTAGAACGTATGTAGGCGACTCCGTTTCTGCATCTGCGTCCTCCATGTCATCGTCCGCAGAGTCTGTAGCCCGGGACGGAGACCGCATTGGGCTTCCGCGAAACAAGGCAGATAGCCGACTACGTTGTGGTGTAGAAGGGGTCTGTGAGCGCATCAATTCGTCCTCCAATTCCTGTCGGAGTTCTGCGAGCTTCCTATTCGACGAACTCAGCTCCGACTCGACTCGAAGCCTCTGATCCTTGGTTTGTTTTGCGTTCTTGGTCAACAACGCTTCCAACATATTCTCTGTTCCGACTTTGATTTTCATCTCCTTCGCTATCCTATCCCGGATGGCAGCCTGACGCTGTTCGGTTGTGTCGGCGACGGGCTCGTCCTCCTCCATGGTATTCGGCAGTCGAGGAAATGGGGATACAGCATCCTGGCGAGGGGTCATACTTCGAGAATTCTGCATACTCTTCAACTCCAAACTAAAACTCCCCGGTTGCGCTGATGGTGCGAGTGAAGCTCCACCGCGAGTGCTGATAGAGCTGCTCCCACCGGAGGCGGAGCGTCCAGTACGGGTCGATCGTGAAGCGGCATCGTTCCAGCTGGCTGCTGGTTGGGCAGCTGCTCCATCATCATGACTTCTGGAGACTGGCCTGCCGTCAGCGCCAAGTGCTCGAGACTGAGTTGGTGTCGCCGAGTTCCCGGTATTGTACGCAGACGCCATGGGTTCCCTCCATACGATGGCCGCAACGCGTATCACCTAACAACGACGGAACCGGTCGAAGAGGGTCGCATCGATGTCTCGTTTTCGTAGCGAGCGGGTTCAATGCGAAGGATGTATGACGACGGCGGCGTGGATGTGGAAGTGTACTGCAGCGAACATCTAGTGTTTTTGCGTTCGGAGTAGCACGAGCTGAATCTCAAGGGAACAACAGATCGATTAAACGCTAAGCATAAATACAAGTGGTTCCATTGCTCAAGACAATAGCGATAGAAATAGAAGAATGAATGGAATCAATCGTCAAGGATCAATTTCTGTAATGTCAAGCCAGACTGGGCAGCTGGCATTGATTGTTGTGGCATGTGAGGTCTGTCACTGTCTTTGGGTATCCCGCACGCTACTCCAGATCGACAGCCTCAGGCACGGACATAGATAGTCTTGGCATTCTTTGCTTTGGCCTTCCATCTTCTACGTTTGGAAGTCTATCACATTACTATTCGCTGATACGGAGTGTATAGACAATTCACTACGACTGACAGTCACTGTGGTAGTACATACCTGTGTATCAGTGTTGGTGGACAGTACCAGAACTGCCCCGTGAAACTGTCCCTTTGATTGGCAAGATCCATGGCATGTCAAGATCGAGCTCCAGATAGACCCTGTCACTTGCTAATGCAATTGCACATTGAATCGCGAAACAAAGACCGTATGATTGCGGTATTCCGAGACAACAGGAATGGGCGTCGCATTTATCTAGCAGGCCGGACTTGAAAATCACAGAAATCATACGACGCGGTCGAGCATATCTTTCGCCTCTGCCTTTAGCACTATCAGCCAACATGTAACTTAACTAGTTAGCATAGCATCAACAATGTGTCAATGATCCCGGCCGTCGCCGCGGAGCTAAGCCAGTGATAGTCAGTTTACAACGAAGTAAAGTCCAAGCTATTGGATTTGTGGCTCAGGGAATAAGAATAAGAAGCGGCGCCGGCCTAACGATTCGCGTCTGGCGGGTGTCGGAGCTGGCCGATTGGGTCGATTCGATAGATATTGCTTCATGGATTATTTGATATTTATACGCCCGTGTTCGTCTTGTTTCTCTCTAACAGTATAATCTGAAAAATACGGCAGACTTCGATATATAGGCATTCTGATTCTATATTCTCAAAAATAAAGCAAAGGTCAGTGGGCAATCCCTTATCTACGCCTATCGTCCTATCTTTATACTGAAGCAATCGCAAGATAAGCTCCGCATTCAGGGTCTCAGAGCTCGCTTCAAGCTTCTTCTCAATTATTCTTCGTCAAATAGCTAATTCAATCGCCAGTCAACTCTTTTTCGGAATATACTCAACCTCTTGTTTAGACGACTACCACAATGTCTACAAAGCTTGCTGCTGCCCGTTACGGCAAGGACAACGTCCGTGTCTACAAGGTTCACCGCGATGAAAAGACCGGCTTCCAGACGGTGGTCGAGATGACCGTCTGCTGTCTCCTTGAGGGCGACATTGACGTTTCGTACGCATTGCACCCAATCTATTAACGCCATAAACCCAACTAACGTTTTACTACAGCTACACTAAAGCCGACAACAGCGTCGTCGTCGCCACAGACTCCATCAAAAACACAATCTTCATCCTCGCCAAACAACACCCCGTCACAACCCCCGAAGTCTTCGGGTCCATCATCGGATCTCACTTCATCGAGAAATATAGCCACATCCACGCAGCGCACGTCCACATCATCACCCACCGCTGGACCCGCATGACCATCGACGGCAAACCGCACCCTCACTCCTTCCTGCGCGACGGTGCTGAAACCCGCAATGTCCAGGTTGATGTGACTGAGGGCAAAGGGATTCAAATCGCTTCGACGATCTCGGGGTTGCATGTCCTCAAATCCACCGGCTCACAATTCTGGGGCTTTGTGCGCGACGAGTACACTACTCTCCCCGAAGTCTGGGACCGCATTCTCAGCACTGAAGTAGATGCAACGTGGAACTGGAAGAATTTTTCGAGCCTGGCCGAGGTGCAGGCTGACTCTGCGCGATTCGATAATGCATGGAGCGCTGCACGAGAGATTACTCTGAGCACGTTCGCAAAGGAGAATAGTGCCAGTGTGCAGGCTACCATGTACAATATGGCGGATCAGATTTTGGCTGTTGTGCCGCAGGTTGAGACGGTGGAGTACTCGTTGCCTAATAAGCATTACTTTGAAGTTGGTACGTTTTCCCCCATGTCCCATTCGGGAAGATACAATGACTGACATAAATTTTTACAGATTTGAAATGGCACAAGGGCATCAAGAACACAGGCAAAGATGCCGAAGTCTTTGCTCCCCAGTCCGGTCCCAATGGACTCATCAAGTGCACTGTAGCTCGCACTTCCAAGGCCAGGCTCTAAGTTGTGAGCTGAGCCAGACATCATTTTCTTTACAAGCGCTTAGAATGGGTGTTTCAGGCGTTATCCTGGTACATAGTTAATGTATATATCATCAATCTATTTTTATTGTCTTACAGAGTGATCTCGTGTAATGCTTCTGATATACAGTATATGGGGCACCTGATTGAAAAGTAGAATACAAGTAGATGCCTCGACAGAGAACATAGAGGAAAGAAAGAATAAAATGCCAAAGACTCCGCCAATGCGCTGTAGAAAAACCCAGAAGAGTAAAACAAGATTTTCAAGAAAGAGAAAGAACACATGGTGTACATGATTATGGGATATCAGAATCATTGAGCAGCCGGAGCTGATTCCGTGGTCGCCTTGGCCGTTTCGAAAACTTTCTTGATCTCAGGCAAGTGGTTCGGTCCTAGCACACTTGTACCGCCGATCTTGATGATGTTCTTTTTGTAAGGGTGCTGGAGGCCTTCGAATGCTGCAGTAGTCAATTAGCAACATTTCGCTTCCCTCGAGCAACCATCAAGCCCAAGGCAATGAAAAGAAAACATACTCTTCAGTCTTGCCAATCTCTTATCCCTCAATCGGTTCTTAGGCAACATTCCCCTCACAGCCCTCTTGAGAACCTCACCACCACCCCATTTCTCAAACATCTTATCCATAGTCATACTCTTCAGACTACCGGGCCGCGTCGTATGCGTATAGTACTTCTTTTGCAGGCGCTTCTTCCCGGTTGTATGTAAATCGTGGCATCCTACGGCGACGACGTAGTCACCGCAGTCCGTGGATGGGTCGTAGATGGGTTTGTGTTTGCCCATGAGATGCATTGCGATTGCAGAGGCGACGCGGCCGAGGGAACGGCCGTCGGTGCCGACGTCGATGTAGTGCCATGTTCGGGAGTAGGCCAGACGTGTCTATATCAAGTGTGTTAGACATTGCATGGGTATGATTTGAGAGCTGTCGGAAGAGTTTAGTTGGTACTGACTTTTCCCAGGGTTTGCGACATGGTGCCGGTGTCAGCTCTAAGGGCAATTGACAAAGAATCTCCTCTTCCCAAAGTATAGAGACGACTACTTGCCAGCGACACACCAGATATGGCTGGTATAGCGTGGTGTTTGTTCTAACAGTTGAGGTCTTCTCCGTCGCTGCTCCGAACTTTTGGCTGGAAACAATTCTTGGCACAAGTCACATGATCATGGTCCCAAATCAGACTAGCGCATTACCCGTCGAAAAGAGAAAAGGAAACCCTAAAGCGTACTAGCGGCAAGACTAAGCGAAAACCCGCACTGTGCGACGAATTGCCCGTCCATCTTCAATATCGCGAGACCGAGACCAGTTTGAACGAGATCAACCAACCCTCCCTCGACGACACACACTCTCCCTTTGACTCCGGCCAAAGCCATATTATTCACCCACCATGGCTTCTACGCAGAGTGTGCAATGCTTCGGCAAGAAGAAGACTGGTACGTTGTTCCGAGCAGGAAGAGTGGACTTTTATGAGTGGTAACTAACGTCTATTTTTTTATCGCATTATAGCTACCGCTGTCGCCCACACCAAGGTACGAATTGAACACCTCCCTAGCGACGATCGATTTGGATGGAAAATGCGAGAATCAAAATCAAAGAAATCAATGGAATTGGATTTGCGAAACACATACTAAGACCGATTTTGTTTTACAGCAAGGCAAGGGCCTCATCAAGGTCAACGGCCAGCCTCTTAACCTCGTCAAGCCCGAGCAGCTCCGCTTCAAGGTACGATCGCTGACATACATACAAAAAGGAACGACAAGATGGGAATGGTTTCTAATGGAGCGAATAGGTCTACGAGCCCCTTTTGATCGTCGGCCTCGACAAGTTCGCCGGTGTCGACATCCGTGTCCGCGTCACCGGTGGTGGTCACGTCTCCCAGATCTACGCCATCCGCCAGGCCATCGCCAAGTCCATCGTCGCCTACTACCAGAAGTTCGTTGACGAGCACTCCAAGAACCAGCTCAAGCAGGCTTTCATCCAGTACGACCGCACACTCCTCGTTGCCGATTCCCGACGGGCCGAGCCCAAGAAGTTCGGTGGTCCAGGTGCTCGTGCCCGTTACCAGAAATCTTACCGTTAAACGAAGAATGCCAACAAACTCTGTTTTGTTGCTTTCCTTTTCTTCTTCGTTTATCGTGTTTGTTAATTTCTGCTTGGGAGGAGGGCGTCTGTCTTGTGTGTGCATGTGTGGGAAAAAATAAGCATATTCATTTGTCATGACAAAAGAGACTTTGTTAGCCACTTGGGTTAAAAGTGTGCTTTGAATCCCAACGACGATTGGTTCTTTATCCGACTCTACGAGTATCAACAACTATTCCCGGGTTACGAAATAGAGAAAGGACGGAATCGATCATTATTTTTTTTATTTGCGAAAAAGCGTCAAGGATTCACTGCCATGTTCACACGACCGAAAAAAAGAGATGGAGAGAAATCCCGGGATATTTTTTTACGGCCCTTGTTTGTACGATTTCATCAGGCAGGGGTTAGTGTGGGCAACGAATATGTCAAAATTTCTATATTAAATGAAAGATGACATTTATGATTTCAAAATCTGTCTGCGTGCATTGGGTATCATATAATACATGGCCTCTTAAGTCTCGTACTAATCCATAGGCGTATCGACATCAGTCGTGTCCTCCTCCACCACACCACCTTCGGTCTCTCCCATATCGACAATGACAGGAGCATATTCGCCCGTCTCGTCATCCTCATCTGCACCGCTCATCTCCATTTCAACCTGTTCCCCGTCTTCAAGCTGCAGCATACCGCGACGCATGATTGAGTCCTTGCGTAGTTCCCATCCGTATTCCGTACGCACCCACTGCTCTAGCGCATCCATTTCCGACCGGACTGTATCCGCTCCTTGTAATTGATGTATCGTTTGCCGGAATTCGGTCAACAGCTTCCGTAGGAAATTCCCATCGTAATCTCCATCCATCTCAAAAAGACCACCGTCAACATCCTCGCAATGGCGGAGCTGTAATCGCAAAAGTTGAAGCACATCCTTAAAGAACAGCTCCCGTTCTGTGACTGCAGTGTGGCATGTCAAGATCAACGATAGCAGTCGTTTCCACTGTTCAAGACACGAGTAATTCATGAGCGTCAGTATCATGAGGAAACAAAACTGCAACTCTCCCAAAATCTCGCCCTCTCCTTTATTCTCATCGTTGCCCGGAAGACTATATCTATTAATCAAATCACCCAAAGCCCAAGACCTGTCCTGTGCTGCCTCTGTCCTCTCACGACCGATTGCGCCTTCTCGCCATGTCCGTTTCAGATCGATCGGTAGGAACTGTAGCTCTTTCTCTTTTCCTTGTTGCCCGCCTCCGAAAGTTTTCGTCCTCGCTTCAGACGCTATATCCGCCGTTATCCCAGGAATATTATCCGCGTCTCGCGCCGCCGTACTCGCCGAATTTATACTCCAACTCGACCTATCGTCATCATCACTGAACGGTGCACCCAGTATCCGCGACACGATCCCCGGCGTCAAACGATTTGTTAACTGTATCCAATCTTTGTGCACAGGCTGATCCGTAGCGTTATCTTCATCAATCTCGGTATTTTCGGGTATTCCTTTCGTTTTGTAGCTGAACAAAGCGCCCATTTGCCGCAATCCGCCCAGATTGGCTTTCCAGCGCATAATCTCTAGGCGATTCTCATCGTTATCGCCGCGCATAGGTACGAGAGTTTCTATATCCTGATCCCATCGCCATATTCTGATTTCGGGCCCGGGTGTAGCCGTACCGCTGTGTAGAACTATGCTGTTGCTTTCACCACCCGCTAAGCTGTTCGAGCCTAAATCACCGACGTAGAACCATGCGCCGCAGCGTATCGAGAAACTCTCCGTCGTACCAGTATACAGAAAATGCCAGCCAGGCGCCAAATCGCTAATCCCATAGAACTGCTCGGTGGATGTGAAGCTGAGAAGATCGAGGCCGACGAGTGTTTTGGCGGGGAGGCGGGGTAGGAGGATTGTCGGTGTTGGTCGGATGTTTGGCATTCTATAAGGTCTGAAGGTACGAGTCGAGCTTGATTGTCGGGGTTCAGCTTAGATAGTCGATATTATTGGTCGTAAGAGGGCAGGGAGGTGGTGGGAGGTTGTTGTTTTGCGGAGTTGGAGCTTTGATGTCACTGCTTCCTTTTTTTTAAAGCTGGCGGAAAGAAGTGGGGACATGAATTCTTAATGTTCTCCATAGTTCAACACAGCAGCTTTAAATGTCGAAAAATGAGGCTTTGAATTTTCTAGGATTTGGTGTATAAAGAATAGCTATTTTAACATTTACTGCATTCAACAGTTGTATGTTTGCCAGTGTTGAGAGGGAGACTTGGTGGGCTACAAGGACGGGGCTCTTAGGGCTTCATGAGCATATTTCCGTAATAGGAAACATTTATACTCATCTACGAACACCTGATTTCTCCTAATCCTAATTCAAGCCATGAGCGATCCTTCCCTTGGTCATCACACCCCGAATCTTCTGCACACTCTCTTTTTTCTCCATCTCCGCAATCCACTCATGATACTTGGGAAAATCCTTCTCAAGACCCTCAAGCTTGCCCAGTTCCTTCAACAAGCCATAACCCACAGAGTTCCAAGTGGCAAACGACAGGTCTGCATAGGTACACTTATCACCTACAAGCCAGTTGCCGGCAGCAGGGTTTCTCTGTAGACCAAGCTCAATGACGCCGATTACCCGTAGCATCTCGTTTACGTAGCGGTCGATTGCGGATTGGATTTTTTCAGGGTGGAAGCGGGCGAACCATGTGGCTTGACCGTAGTAGGGGCCTTGACCTGTAGAATTTATTAGACACTAGGTACAAGTGGACAGAAGAGAGAGTCAAACCGGAAATTTGGAAAGCGAGCCACTGTTGGCAAAGATACTTTTCGGGAGAATCCTTGTAAGAAATCTTGCCCTCCTTGTCGTATTGGTCTACTAGGTAGAGAATGATAGCACCGGTCTACAGTCATTGTCAACGTGGTCAGTCTTTGAGTATGGAGGTGAAACAGATGCATACCTCCCAAAGTGTGATTTTCGTGTTGGGATCCTTCAGTGCCGGCAGGCGACCATTAGGGTTAATCTCCAAGTAGGATGGAGTCTTGGTCTCATTCAATTCCAGATAATGAATTTCATAGGGAAGAGACAATTCCTCTAAGATCATGGCTACTTTCCTGCATGTATCAACACGAGCATTAGTTATAATAGACTATGAAGATGGCAGTGTAGATAGATCACTTACCAAGGGTTTGGAGCTCCCCAATGCCCCCAGAGTTCGAGTGTTTGAATCATATTGAACTTGTGAGGAATGGAAAAGGAGGAATAAAGCCTGGAATTCGAAAGAAGACGTAAAGATGATGATTTGAGCTGTGTAAATATGTGAAGAGAGAGCATTGATTGAAAAGAGACATTTGTTCAGAGGTGAGGACGACGTGCTCCTTATAGTTGAGCAGTCAACTGGTCCATACTTTCAAAACAGGCTTGTTTCTGTTTAACAGTTGATTTCTAATACAAGCCGACAGAATCATCTTGATTGAGAAATTTGCTCAAAATTGCAACATGATCTTGAAGGAAATGAGCCTATCAGGGTGTATCTTGAGCATCTGGATTGTATGGATCGCGAAACTGCTAGCGTGGATTGGTATCGTTCTCCCGTTCTCGGGGTGGGGTGGATCTCATCCTCCTTCATCACTTCATTCACGCGGTTTGCTTAAAGGTGCGCGAAATGGCTAGTCTCTGGATTTCTGCAGATCGAAATCGTCTCGAATTTCCATGGAATGACCTGTCGGTAAAGAGAGGTCATTTGAGTTCGGTATGGCTTCCTTGAGCGATTGCGCAACCTGCCGATCCAGACGCATCAAATGCGATCGATCTTTGCCGAGCTGTCAGAGATGTATGAAATCGAATCGTATTTGCATTGCGCGAAATCGACCGAATCAAGAATGTGCTACAGAGAAGAGGTTGACAAGAGGTACGACGTCAAAGTCGTTACCATGTATTACTAGCTCAATGTGCGGCGAGTTGACTTCACATCATCGCATGCTTCAGTGGCGGAGCACAAGACCGCCTAAGATGCAGGATGCGATTGATTACTTTTTGAACAACTTTGTTCTTAATGTTGAAAATCTTGTTGATGGAGAAAGCATCGAGATGTTTGATATCGTGCCGGCTGAAAGAGGGCCCGGTCGAGCTGTTATCGAAGTACTTGATACTTTGACAGCTGGTTTGCTAGTGATCCGTGCTGCTTCCATGCAAACGATAGAAGGACGACGAAACCAACATATCAAGTATCGAATGGCCATGGGCGAGTTGAGGCAAAGCATATCACTGTATCCGAACTCGAGAGCTTTGATTGCGCCTATATTCTTGTTCGCACTATATGAGGTGAGTTTCATATCCACGAATACAGTATATAGTTGAAGCTAATCCTGAATCAAGATGATTGTGAATACCACGCACACCGACAGGACGTGGCAAACCCATCTGAACGGAATGCTCGCCATGATACAACGCAGTCATATCACGAATGGCAACCACATGGCTGCAACTACGAATCTATCCGCAGCACGGCATTTCGCCTTATCAGAGAGAGATAGTGACGTTCAGGAATTCTTTAGCTCGAGGCCTTCAATGGACAATATCGAAAAAGCCTGGTTGCTACTAGATCTTACCAAAGTGCGCTTGAGAACGTTCGTTGCCATGATGGATAGCTTCCGTGCTGTTGATGATCCTCAAAATTTTACAAGTTTCAAGAAGCTCGACGTTGAAAAGCTTCGAGTCTCTGTCAAACGTAGCCAGAGAGACCTTCGGTTGATCCCTGATTTGCTACCGAGAGAGTATCATCCTGTCAAGGTTACCAAACTCACGGGTTGTGATAGGCCCTCAAGTCTTCCGCCAGCCTATAATGGCTACTTCGAGGAAGCATACCCAAACAATTTCATTTGTACGAAATGGAACGAATATAGAACACTGATACTGATTACTGGAGACTTCCTACTGAGAACAGGCCAGTTTTTATACACAGGCACAAGTCGGCCGAATCTAAAAGAGACCAAGGGTCAGACTCGGATGATGAAAGAAGCTGCGAATAGGATTTGTGCGTCGGTGGCTTACTATCATGACTCCTCGAAGACGAATAGCGCCAAACGAGAAGAAAAAGGTGGTGACACCGCGTGGACACGAACCAGCTCAATGAAGACACTGGATGCATTGAATCTCATTTGGCCGTTGCACTGCGCAATCGGGACAGAGTCCGGCGCGACAAAAGTGCAACGAGAGTGGATGAAAGAGATACTAATATACATTGGTTGCAACATGCGAATACCCAAGGCTGTGGCTCTGGCAGACACTTCTGGACAACCGTTTACCTATTCTGACGCTTTGGCTGGCTTGACACTGCTGGGCTCGGGTATCCTGAGAAGCGTTTGATAATGTCAATAGTAGTCTTACGTATCTACACAATTCTACAATAACTAGATTCGTGATCAAGTACGCAAGTAGAAATCATCTTTCAAAATGAGTATGTTTTCAAGAAGATACCTTCTATTTTCGAGGGAGAATGTGAAGACCAGGCATGAAGCCGTTCTTCGCGTTTATTCCATCCACAATTGCTTGAGGCCGTACACAGTCTCTCAATCCCTTCAACAAATCCAACTATAATCATATCTAGATAACCGTATATGTAGTCCGGAAAAGAGAAAAGACAAGATCCCGCACACGAGTCTGTAAATAGACAATTGATTGTTTACAGACGACGACCACGACGACCACCCTTGCGACGAGTAGAGTCGGAGGGGGTAGGAGTAACGTCCTCAATACGGCCGATCTTCATGCCGGAACGAGCCAAGGCACGGAGAGCGGACTGAGCACCGGGACCGGGGGTCTTGGTACCGTTACCTATCGACAATATTAGAATCTGAATTTCCGCCAATTTTTGACTGAAAGGTAGAACATACCACCGGTAGCACGGATCTTGATGTGAAGAGCGTTGATGCCCAATTCCTTGCAGCGAACAGCAACGTCCTGGGCAGCAAGCATAGCAGCGTAGGGGGAGGACTCGTCACGGTCAGCCTTGACCTTCATACCACCGGTGACACGGCAGATGGTTTCGCGACCGCTGTTGACAATTAGTCTTCACTCCACGAACATGATGTCCCAAGTATCTAGCAGTACGTACGAAAGATCGGTAACGTGGACGAAGGTATCGTTGAAAGAGGCGAAGATACGAGCAACACCGAACACGAGCTTGCCTATTGAACATTTAATGTTAGCGGGGAATTGCAAATCTCTTCAAGAAAAGGCAAACGCACCATCTCCGGCGAGGGGGCCGAGAGAGACGTTCTCCTGAGCGGGAGCGGCTTTCTTAGTCTTAGGAGGCATCTTGATTGTCGTTGGGTGGACTGGCAATTGTCGTGGATGGAATATGGGGAGAAAGAAGAGAAGAGGGAAAAAAGGAAGGTGTTCAAGATGCGCCGATAAATTCGATGGTGTGCCCTAAAATTGTATCTGCAGCGTCTGATTGGTCGGCCTGCAGGGATTGTGGGAAGCGAATGCCAAGCCCTTATATAAGCAGCCAGAAGCAAGAGCGGACCCGAGCGGCGTTTCTGTCGGGCCGAGAAAGATTTGTTAAAGTCGGAATTTCCCTTGTGTTCTTTCTCTTCTTCTCCACGACCAGCAAAAACTCATCGCGCTCAGAATATCTCCTCTTGAGACCTTCCGGGACATTTGGAACTGATCTTTCTGTTGCTCACATATGTGAGAGTCAATTGCAAGGTCAATTACACTTCAACGAGCGGATGAAAATATTGATTTGCTGCGGTGACTCACATTGAGTCTCTTACTCTGACTGCTTATATACGACGTTCACTATGGTCCTCACCAAGGAGAATGCCTCCATCGGCATCATCGGAATGGGCGACATGGGCAAAATGTATGCCCAGCGACTCAGTCAAGCTGGTTGGAGGTAATGATTGTAACTCCCCTCGATTCCATCTCTATCTTTTGATGGTAGATGACTGCACAAGGTAAGCTACTTCTCTCTATTCTTTTACTTCCTTTCACCCCTCGAATGATGACTTGAGTGCATTTGGCTCGAGTATGGCCTGGCTTTCACTGCCTCACCATTCTGGTGTGGGCGTGGGACGGTCAGGACGTCAGTGATGTAAAAAACTCGCTACCTTAATTTTTTTTTGTCTGAAATGAGACTCCCACATTTTCTACTTCTGATCGTCAACATTCTATTAGCATTATGCTAACTCGTCTCTCAGCCAGGTTCATATCACGCCGTAGCTTCTTAACACCCATACTGACACCACACCGCGACTTGAAGGATAAATGCCTGTGACAGACCGGATAAGTACGAATCATTGCAGCAAGAATATGCATCAGACGTATGTTCCTCTCAAAGGACCGTCCAATCTTGTACCAAAACAGTAAAACTTATCTATCAGTTTCGTAGAAACTTATCTCTATATTTCCGAATGGACACTTGGTCTCGCGATGCAGCGACTACATTATATACAGTGTAGAGGCCGCTTATATTGACAAAATTGTTGCCGAATATGGTCCTTGTACGTCGCTCAGCGTTTCAAGTCTTCTCCAGAGCCTTTCTGACTAGATTGTTATACTAGCAACGAAAGTTGGTGCGATTGTCGGCGGCCAGACGTCGTGCAAGTCTCCGGAACTTGCAGCCTTTGATAAACATCTCCCTTCGGACGTAGAGATTATCTCATGTCACTCTTTACACGGTCCGAAAGTGAATACAAAGGGTCAACCATTGGTATGATGATGGTTCGGATCAAGTCAGGCAGTTCTAGAGACTAACAACTTTCCGTGTGTCAGGTCCTTATCCAACACCGAGCTTCGGACGAGAGCATGAGATTCATCGAGCGCGTCTTTGAGTCGTTCGAATCTCAATATGTCTATCTCAGCGGCGAGATGCACGACCGCATCACAGCCGATACCCAAGCCGTGACGCACGCCGCGTTCCTGAGCATGGGTACAGCATGGTACTCCAACACTCAATTTCCCTGGGAAATCGACCGCTGGGTAGGAGGCATCGAGAACGTGAAGATCAACATCACACTTCGCATCTATGCGAACAAATGGCACGTCTACGCCGGCCTCGCTATTCTCAATCCTGCTGCTCAGGAACAAATCAGACAATACGCCAAGTCCGTCACGGAACTCTATAAATTGATGATTGAGGGCAAGAGGGAAGAATTGAAGAAACGAGTCAAAGAGGCCGGTGCCGCAGTTTTCAAATCGGATACCGAGGGACAAGATCTTTTGCTGAGAGATGACGTTCTCGATCGATTCTCGTTGTCGAATAAAGATTCGAGAGAGGAGGCGCCGCCGAATAATCATCTTAGTCTGTTGGCTATTGTGGACTGTTGGTCGAAATTGGGGATCGTGCCGTATGATCATATGATATGCTCTACGCCCGTGAGTTCTACCTCCATAAACATTATATGAAAAGTTATGCTGACTGGTATAGCTCTTCCGCCTCTGGCTCGGCGTCACGGAGTACCTCTTCCGTAATCACAGTCTCCTCGACGAAGTCCTCGACATTGCCATCGACGACCAAACCTTCCGCTCCGATGATTTGGAGTTCACATTTGCTGCACGAGTAAGTTTCCCTCTCTGAACCCTTGATAAGGTATATAGCTGACAGTCTGAAAAGGCATGGTCCGATTGCGTCACATTCGGCGACTTTGAGTCCTACCGAGACCGCTTTGAGCGTATCCAGAGCTACTTTTCGCCCAGATTCCCGGACGCAGTCAAACTGGGCAATGAGATGATGAAGACGATTCTGGAGAAGACGAGTGATCATGCTTAGGATATTATGGCTGTAGGGGTTTTAAAGAATCAGGATTTAGGTATCAGATGATGGATGAAGTTAGTGATGTATCGACTGATATGCAGTGCAAATGTATGGACGAGTATGCCTAATTGAAAGTCGAGTTGCAATGTTCTCTTTTCACCCATCTCAAAGAAAACTGATACTAGGACACGCTAAAAGCGGCATACCGGAGCATGCATTTAGGGCTTTGGAGTACTACCTATATGCGTAATTACGCTCGACTTGAAATACGATACGTCCTATTGATCATAATAGCACTCACAGCTGATTTCCTTGGAAGATAGATTTACATTCACATGTCATCTACTTAAAAAATTCGGGAGGAGATTGGAGGAAGGAGACGGCACGCGAGACTTATGTGGGTGATGCTGGGGGTGGAGGGTGGCATGTCAAGATGAACAGGAGTTCGTTGACGAGGTGGTTGGTTGAGTGTGTTAAGGGGGAGCAGGATAGATGGATTCTACAGTGGCTTACTTTTAGTAGATGAGGGTGGCTTTTTGTTCAGCTGTAGTTTGATCCCACATCCATGGATCGCCATATACAGAAAATCAAGTAAGTGGTAAGGTTATACTGGCCATAATGGGCACATGAGTAACAAAAGTGGTTTGTCTTAAGCAGAACGGGACTCTTCGACTCTTCTTCTACCTGCCAGTGAGATATGCAAGAGTTATTGGGTCCTGAAGAAAATTGGTCTAAAACACAACATTTGACCCCAATCATCTTATAAGCTTTCATGCATGCACAATATAGGCAGTACTTGCTCCTGCATACTGTCCAATATGAGATCTCAGGTACCTCATATGCATTGCAATGTGGCCCAATAAATTCGTGCAGCATGAAGCCTTTCCTTTTCTTTCCCTCTTGACCCTGGGGCAACCCCGGGCCAACAATAGTTGTTTGTAACACCAACACACGCGACCTTTTTCCTTTTCTCTTTTTTTGTCAATATGAGCTCATAATATCTTCTCCTCCCGGCACTATCTTAGCTTTTTGAAGTTGGGAAGCGGGTATGACCTTGTCTTCTGCCTATATGCCGTATGTGGCAGGTCCTGCATATCATCAGAAAAGTCTGGGGCAACAGTAAGTCTTTTTCTTTACCACAAAACATTTGACGAGGCTGCCTTTCTTCTTTCTTTCCTCCGCGTTGTCAACAAGGCTGACTGAGAATTGCGCCTTGCCATTTCTACATGCAGTGTGGACTTGGTGAGTTCCCTCCCTCTGATCGACCTCATCTGGTCTTGTCATCGTCCAGTTCTGAAAAATATTTTCCAGGCTTCGTTGAACTCGACAATGGATTTCTTCGTGTCACCGCCAGAGACGGTCACCATTCTGAAATCGCAGCATGACAATCTTGTAAGCTTCACTCACAGTCGATCGTCAGGGGTGTAAGTGCTCAGGCTAGTATGATATTCTAGCTTCGCGTGTCTAGGCAATATGGTAGGTTCACCTATTCCAAGCTCAGCTCAGTTTGGATGAATCTGCTGACATCAGACAGAAAATCTCAGGGAGAGTCTCTTGCGAGGTGGCGTTAGTCAAGAGGATCTAGATGTATGAACGTATACCTGAACAAATCATACGTGACTAATGGAAATAGGTTCTCGTGAACGACGCAGTTGCACCCCTTCCAGTCGATGAGAAGCCTGTCCAGAAAATACACCATCGAAATCAGCATAATGGCGTCTCCCCATCTACACGTAAACAATATCCAGGGCCTGCATCAACCAGCTTTCGACCAAACCACAAATCGACTCCCAACAAAGCGCACAAACACGATCCCTACCCTTCAGGAGACAGTATCGAAGAAGAAGATGACGACGCGCAAGAACTCGAGGAACTAGAAGACCATAATCTCCAAACAGATGAACAAGAGCAGCGAGAAAATTTTGTCATGGATGGGTTCGACGACGATAATGGCGAACAACATACTGTAGAAATGCGCAACCTGCCCGATCGCTGCACACATCTCGACATCACGAAATCCATTCGTGGCGGGGCTCTAGTCCAAATCTACATGCGCTTCTCAGAACGCATGGCTCGCGTCACTTTCGTAGATGCAGCAGCGGCACGCGAGTTTCTTGCCCGTGGGAAACGAATTGGGTTTAATATTCAGAACAAAAAGGTCCCCCTTTACCCTCCCACACTTCCTGCCTTTTACCAATAAGCTTTGAAAATTGACTGTATATATATAGGTCGACCTATCCTGGAGTGACCGTGAATTCTCCCTACGCCCTTACATCAAGGAATCCATCGCCCACAACGGCGCAACTCGCAACCTGATCATCCGCAACGCAAACGCCAACATCACACCAGCCCTAATCCGCGAGCATCTAGACCACATCCACAACCTGATCGTCATCGACATCAAGATCGACCACACGAGCCGCAGCATCTACATATGCACCAACTCAGTACACAACGCCATGTTTGCGCGGTCTTGCATGAGGTCCCGCGCGGTGTACAAGGGGATGAAGATTGATTTTGGGGTTGATGAGTGCGCTGCGCCGTGGTCGACTGTTTCGTCGTCGACTTCTTTGCCGAAAGTAAAGGGGAGACGAGAGAAGCAGAGACAGGGTTCTGCGGGACGCCCAGTGTCGAATCGATTCGATCTATTGAGTCTTGACTCAGCCCCTGATTCGGACGAAGGTGACGAGTCTGATGATCCGGATTCTTGACCTGCACATTACTACAAGGTTGTAAGTTCCATGAATACAAATACAGGAGGGGCAGGTTAATGAGTGTATTCAATGCCTGAAGGTTTTTTTTTTCTTTCTCTTTTGCTTTCTCGATGTTTGAATATGTCCATTTGCGTCTCCGTGGTTCTATGATGTATGAGTTACGATGACGGATTTTCTTCATTTCTTTCTTGTACCTTTTCTCACACCCTTACCGAAAAGTTTTCAATTCAAAAGCATTAACTACAATCTTACCAAAGGAAGCCTCTTGATATCAGTCTAGATCCAGTGGAATACTTGATCATAGGTATATGTTCATTCATATCTATAGACAAATTACAACTGAGGTATCATCTTTTTGAACGCCTTCATAATGGAATGCTGATAGGAATAAATCACTTCGCCACGCTAAACACCGAGTATTCAAAACAAGAGGGACAGAAAACGTGAAAAAGGACTAAAGGGTGAGGGTCTCCACCTCAACACTGTTTGATCGCTCACCGAGCTCTGGACGAGTTCGGATGTTGCCATCAACGTCTGAGGTCTTGATGATGACCCAGGCGGATGCATACATGTTGACGCTGTATATAATTAGTATATGACTCGATGAAACTATAGCCAAGGGCACTTACCGATCAATGCATGTTCCTGGGAATCGGGCTCCAACACGGCGAGGGGCGAAACCATTGGCTTCAAAATCCTTGATGTACCAGGGATCAATGCTGGCAGATCGGAGTAACACACGACCTCCCATCTTAAGAGCGCGGTTCAATGCTTGTGCTTGTTTGGCAGCGGCGTCTTCTTCGGGGTTGAACCAATCCATGGAGTCCATCACCTGTGATATGTTAGTATGGTATTACGTTCTCCGCTAGAGGCTACTTACCACTGCAATGGTCAGGGTGCGAGGGGTGATACGTGCAATGACCTCATTCAAGCCATCAGTGTGAATGCGAAGACCGTCGAATGCGCCAGGCGAGGAAAGCTTGTCGTGTGCTTTGGGTGTCAGGTAGGTAGGATGGCATCTGTAACATAATTAGAACGCCAGGTTACTCAAGCGGAGGTATGGATACTCACTGTCGTGAAAACTTGCCCTGGAGGCAGAGGTAGTAAAAGTAGTTGTCGTTGCTGATCAAGGTATCCTTGGCCACTGGGTCAAATGTGTCGACGACATACTCCCAGATAGCACGTCCGCTGACGTCCGAATTCTTCTTGATTCCACCGCTTAGACCCTTGCGCTTCAAGTAGTCATCAATGATCATGTTACGCTGAGGAGGAGGAACACCGGCGGCTTTCCAGGCAAACCACTCAGTCTTGACGATGGCCCAGTTGAGTATTCTGCTAATCAACACACGGCGAATAGTAGGCCAGATTTCGCGCTGTTCGTTCAATGTTTGGGCTTTGCACAGTCTGTCGTTGACATTGTGGAGTCCGAAGACGTTAAACAGGTATCTCACCAACTTGATGGCAACGCGGGATCCACCAGTCTCGTAGAGACCTTTGTTAGACTTGGAAGTGAAAACGTCGGTCTGCTCAAGCCAGTACTGGAAGGCCTGGCTAGACAAATGGGGACTCAATTTGGTCAAAAGGAGCTCACGGAATTCGGCGTGTTTACCCTCTCCGAAAATCTTCCAAACATCCTTGTAACCAAGAGCTCTGAATGAGGCGACCTTAAGCTCGAGCAAGTGGTTCTGGTTAGGGTTCATGTCAACGGCGTGAATGCGTTTGGGGCTCTTTTGGAGGTAGTCCAAAATGTTGTCGCCGGCACTTGTGATGGTCAAAATAACATCTTCACTATTGATGTTTAACAAACGGTGGTCAACGCGAGGATCTTCCCAGTTGAAAGCGTAGATGTACTCGTCCTTGAACTGGGTGTGCTTGGGAAGTTGATCGTTGTAGTAGATACGGTGGTGGTGGTTCTGATAAAATGCAGACGGCAGGGGAAGGTTGGTGCTAAGATTGACGACGGCAGATTCGTATGCCTTGGACTTGATCTCAGGACTGGCTTTCTCAACGGCGTCGCTCATCTCCTGTCGGTGCTTGGCGGCAGATAGGTATGGGGATTCGGTCCAAGAAGCATTAAGCATCTCGATGCTTGATCGTCCAGAAGTAAAGTCCTTTTGGCAACCCAAGAAGATATAGTATGGAATACCGCCGAGGAGGTAGTTTCGCTCACTGGCCGAAATGATAGTTCCGAACTTGTATTCCAAGTAGTCTCGGCGGGCAGCATCCAGATTGACACGGTCAAAGTCGAACCAGGCACGCCAAAAAGCACGACCAAGCCAGTTGACGTGTCGGTTGAACACACCACCGGTGTAGTTGCGGCAAGAGACATCAACGATATTTTGAACTATCAATGTCAGCTTGGCTGTGTTCGGGAAGTGAGATGATCGACATACCATAAAAGTCAACAACTCCAAGAATGGCATCGGACTTCATGAGGTGGTTCAACGAATCAACGACACTGTAGTAGTCTGTGAAGTTTTAGTCGTAATCTACATTCACAAATAAAACCGAACTAACCAGGAATCATGGACAAGCTGTAGCTCATGGTAACGATATCGGCACCGCCATTGGCAGCACCATTGGCACCGGGCAGACGGAACTCCCGAGCATCGCGGCAAATGACAGTCACGTTCTTCCAACCGAGACGCTCGAACCGTTGGCGGGCGACTTCAAGAAGAGAGGGGGAGAGATCGACAAGGTACACGTGCGAGAAGAATTTATCGACGGGAAGGAAGGCATTCATAGCTTCGATGTTGTAGCTGCTCGAGTTAGTTTCATATCTGTTATGCTTTAGGTTGGATCCATACCCAGTGCCTCCACCAATCTGTGCATGTTAGTCAATTGCTCGGCAGATAACTCGGTGTCTACTTACATCGACCCAAACCGGCTTGGAGAGCTGGTGCTGAGATTGACGGTATTTCAATTGGGCAGCCAACAATGCGAGCATGTCTTCACGACCGCAAAGAAGTCTCTTGCGAGTGGCATCGTATACAGAAGCCTGAACTGGTCAGTATATACGTCCGGAACGACGCAAAAGGTATACTCACTTGAGCGCGGTAGAAGCTCTCCAGCGCATGTTGCTGGCCGGCTTCCCCCTCGCTATCCCGTTCATGAGGCTTGATAAAGCAGGAATATGCGAATTGAATGTAGGACAGGAAACCCTTGTTCCAGTCCAACTTGGACTTTTGCAGAGAAAGAACCACGATAGAAGCGACCAGGCCGAACACGAGCACGAGGGCCACGCCAACCATGATGTGCGGCGTGCTCAAGCCATCGAGGCTATTGAGGGGGGAGTGTAGTGTGTAGACACTCATGGTGAAGAAGCAGGCAGAGTGATGATTCAGAAGTTGTGTTGTTTTGAGGAAGGAGCAGACTAAGACAAGAAGGGAGGAACCTTAGAAGGAAGGAGGAGGGAGTATAAGAGGAAAGAGCAGAGGAGAGAACAGACTGTCCCGCCCAAAACATTTTAATCTGCGATCAACCTCTATTTAATTCTTCTGAGCACGAGCTACCTCTCCCAGTCCATACGGAAGCCTCATGTCCCTCATTCTCAGTTAGGACAAGCAAGAGTGGACACGGGACCAAAAAGAAGTGAGCACCCATCTCCATAGAAGAAGACCCCACCATTGATTGTCACTGAGTCTTGTATCTTTGAGTCTAAATTGCATCTGCTTTCTCCGTGTTCTGATCCATTGACCCTATCATATCGACACATGAGGGCATCCGACGACGGAGAAGTCCCCTTCTTGACCCGCGCAAAGAGCGCATCGCTCGTGCAGCGGGCGGGTAAATATGGGATAACTCCTCCAGAGTGGATTCGACACGCGACGGTGAGAGAGTGCATCATTAGCTGTTTCTGAGATAGTAGTGTACTTTCTTTCATACTTTGAGTTGTATGGGGAGAAGGGGGGAGAAGACCGGAGAGTATGGCGACAGATTGGTATCGTTAGTACGAACCGTACCTGGCGCTTGTCTGGATACAGTATAGCGGCACTGCATTGAGCCCGAGGGAGCCTAGTGGGCGGTAATATTACAGTAAACAATACCCAGTAGGCCAGATGGCGCCTGCGCAATCCCAACAAAACGCAAACGGTCTTGCCAATTAATTTGGCAATCAGCGGCATGTGCAGTGCTGAGTGCTGCTGGTCGAGTGTGTGCTCGAGATATGTCACTACTGCCTCAGGTTTATACTCTGAACCGTTGTTGCTCGCACAGCCAATCACCCGCCGGCCTGCCACCACGACACTCGATCTGCCTCGCCAGATTGGAGCAGTCTGCCTGAGATCGCATCAACGGTACTCTCGATACATTCCGATCACATTCAATGCAATTGGCTGCTCGACAGAGTGTATATAATAATATATGATTCATTGGTGGGTGGTGATGTGCATGCGATGTCGGCCCTTGATCTCAACTGATTGGGCTATGCCAAAGCATGCTGTATACATTAACCTTAGTACGCTCTTGAATAGACAATGCAAGAGAGCAACTTACGTCTAGCAATTACTACTCAGAATCAATACCCCGCTACCTGGGCCATGTACTATGTAGGTAGGTACCTATCAATGTCGCTGTCAAGGATGCGGACCCTTCATGCTGTCGACTATAATCCATGAACAATATGAGCTACGGAGGTGTACCACAAAGTAGATCAAACATCAGCGTACCCAATTCGACTAGCCACAGGGCGAATATCAAAGACTCAAAGAGTAAGGACTATGGAGTCGACAGCCAGGCTAGTGGTTGTCGTAGCTTCATCATCCCACATTTGCATGTGATTCTTGGCATTTACCGTCTCTCGTGTGATTTCGAAAATCCCAACAGTTTGATAGCTTGCTTTCGAGAGCTTTATGATACCGCTATATGTCTGTTAGCTGTATTTGAACTGATGATAAATTGTTGATTAGGAGTGTGGGTTGTGAGCTGTGTTGTGTGGATCATGGTTGCGTTGTTGTATGTGTCGAAAGTACGAGGCGGAAAGACGGCAAGACAAGTTGGAGCAACATGAAGTATTACAGTGATGACCGGTGCTCAATGGGTAGATTCGACTGTACGATATACATATGCAGAAAGAACTATCGAAGCTGCACTCCTCTGACTAGAACTTACCTCGAGCGAGAAAGAAGAATAAATCGAAAGGGAGAACTGCTTAGCGTGTTGCTGCAAGCCACGATCACATGCCAATTTTGCTCCTTCCTCTTTTTTTATACTTTCACTACGTATCAACAGTGAACACTAAACACCTCCAAAGCTTCAGCTTGGACCAGCTCAACAATAACTCCACTACCTGCAGACAATGCCACTTGTTCACTTGAACGAGTTAATTGGACTGTCGTAGTCCAGCTGATCGTGACGAAGCCGCCCCCTTCTACGATGTGTTGAACCGTGATGGCCCCCGTCTCAATTAGTCCATTGAGAAAAGTGAATGGGAAAGCAGTGGAAAGAGCAGAAGAAAAGGTATATACTGTCATGATTAAAAGCAGATATTATAGAATAAGAGTCTGGCATCTGCCAGTATCACACCAACGAAGCAGCCAGTCAGTCGATCAACCAGTTCATGAATCAATCACTGACCAGCTCCTGACATCGACACGAACCACGTCTAGGGCAAACCATGCAAAATATGCAAAGATCCTCGAAGCCATTCGAAGACCAACACGATGGCTGGACTCGCGGTAAACACAAAAGGTCGGATAACGAAGAAAGACGCCTGGGGAATTGATGCTGTTACAAAGTAAAGTCATGAGGTGTACCATTACGCCCTTGTTCATGCATTCTCCGACTGAATCGTTTGCTATTGCACCAGTGTCAGTCTTGCTCTATTGGCAACCCGAGATGAGCGGAGTAAAGACTTACCACCAACCAGTCCATGCCTTCATTGATACCTTTACCATCGATAGCCGAACACGCAACGATACTCCAGTTCCGATCACGCAATTCACCCAATTTCAGCGCTTCCGAGATCTCGCCTGCCCCCTTTGCGCCAGGTTGATCCTGTTTGTTGGCGAAAACCAGCAGCGCGGCGTCGCGGAGTTCCTCCTCGTTCAACATGGCCGCCAATTCATCGGCTGCAATGCCTAATCGCTCGATATCGGTGGAATCTATCACGAAAACAACTGCGGCGGTGTTGGCGTAGTAGCATCTCCAGTAGGGGCGGATGGAGGTTTGACCTCCGAGATCCTGTTACTGTCAGTTTGTTCCCTGGTTTAGGGTCGTATCACTCGCTACATACCCAAACATTTAGGTTTAAATTCTTGTAAGTGACGGATTCGACATTGAAGCCGATTGTAGGAATCGTCGTGACAACCTCGCCGATCTAGCAGATCATCAGCACGTATACTTCAGTCTGTAGACCAACAGATCCTACCTTTAATCTATACAAAAGTGTCGTTTTTCCCGCGTTATCCTTGATTTCTGTCAGCAACGAGCCAAACCCTTCTATCATGCATTTCGAGGTAGGGTATTCGTACAAGACCTAAAATCAAAATTCGAATCTCCTTCTTCGCCCAGATCAGGGACCACATTCGCGAAAGTGAGCCTCCCATATTTATCGTCTATTAAAATTTTCGCAGAAACGTGAATAATCGGCGCGATTTCGCGTGCAGGGAGTCGGAGTAGAAATGTGCTCGGTGATCGCGAATGCTGTCTGTCCTGTTGCGGCGATGTTTCTTCCCCTTTGTAGATCGCTTCGTTTGTCGGCGGCAATGTAAGTCTCTGGGATGGCGATATATGGATTATTCTGACACGTCTGGAGAATTCGAAGCGTTTGCAAGCTGTCTGAGAGGATGTGTAGTGGTTGTTATGAAGGTGTTGTGCTGATTTCAAGTAAAAGTCGTGACCGCATTGACCATTACGGAGTAGGAAGTGGCTCGGGATTGGCCTGCCTGAGCCACCCGCATGGTCAAAGCTCGGATGTGATAAAGACTCCAACCACAGTCCACAACTCGCGATCATAGTTACTTCTGTTGTATGCATTGACTTGCTGAAGCTGATCGCAAGAGTGTGTCTCATTGGAGCCAGCAGTATTACTTCATGAGTTACGAGCGGATTCTGTGAACTGATCACTGTCGATCAACGACGAAACATAGCCCTTGCGCCTTGAAGGTTTCCTACGATAGACTGTCGTTGACCATAACCAATTCGCAGAACAACAATCAAAATGGTTGGCAAAAAGTCGGAAAAGGCACTTCGAGATGAAGGTATGAGGTTATACACGCGGCGTCATCAAGTAGATTGGAAGATCTAATGTCTGTATAGGTCTCGAACGAACCGACAACAGCATGGGACTATCCAGCTGGCCTGTGGTAGCTCCGATCAATCAGAAGAACTATTATACGTACGTTGTATCCGATATCTCTGTCTCTCAATACTAAGTCTGGTTATAGTGACTACCTCAAACGAGATGACCAACTCCTCGCATACCGCCTCCAAAACGAAGAAGCCCGCAACCGCATGACGAAAACCGCCAAAGACCGCGACCGCGCACTCGCTCTAGGCAAACAGGAACAGGCCGATGCTGAAGTCGATGGCGATGCTGCCATGGAAGACGCCGAAGAAGCCGCAACAGAAACCGCAGGCTCCAAAGTGATTGTCCTCCATGTGGGAAGTCAGAATCTACGGATCGGGCTTGCGAGTGATGCGCTCCCCAAAACCGTACCGATGGTTATCGCAAGAAAGTCGACGAAAAATGAATCCGAAGATGGCGTGGAGCCTAGACCGAAGCGAGTCAAATTGAATGAAGACGAGGCGGAGGAAGATGTTCCACCGGAGAAGCGCTTTGGGCCAGAGGTATGACCGACCAGAAGCGTTGAAAAAGATATCATGCTAATGGGTCAAAGTTTGCATCGCTGTACACCACAATGTCCACCGAACTCAAAACACACATGCGACAAAACAAACGACGAATGCTACCAAACTCCAAAGAAATGGTCGTCAACTACAACCGTCGAACTGTCCCTGAGCACATTCCCGAACACAACGATCCTTCACGAGTAGAGTGGACTGAATTCTCTAGCCCACCACCAGAATACATCACTGGACAGGCAGCGCTCAGAATACCCGACGATTCCAAACCACGATACAGATTATCGTGGCCGATTCGGAACGGATGGTGCAACGAGAAGGATTACGCGAATGCCAGAATGATGTTTTTGGACATTTCACTCATTCTAGAGGATGCAATCAAGTCACAATTAGGACTGACTAGCAAGAAAGACTGGCCGCAGTATTCCTGCGTTTTCGTGATTCCCGATCTCTACGAAAGGGCATACGTGACCACTATTCTGGAAATGTTGATGAAAGAGTTCTCTTTTGCGCGAGTCTGTTTTATCCAAGAGAGCTTGGCTGCTGCGTTCGGCGCCGGATATACAACGACCTGTATAGTGGATATCGGAGCACAAAAGACATCGATATGCTGTGTAGAAGAAGGAATGTGCGTCGAAAACTCGCGCATCAATTTGAAATACGGCGGTTTCGACGTTACGGAAACATTTATAAAGATGATGCTTTATGATCATTTCCCTTATGCCGATATCAATTTGAACCGACGATATGATTTCTTGCTTGCAGAGGAATTGAAGAAGAACGTCTGCACAATGAATGAAAGTGGCGTGTCGGTACAAGTTTTTGACTTTCATCTCCGTGTCTCTGGCCAGGATACAAGGAAATACACGTTCAAGGCATACGACGAGGTCCATCTTGCTCCGATGGGTTATTTCCAACCCAGCATCTTCAGTGACGGAGATAAGCTACAGGGCCGCCGGAAACTTTTGACTCGGTCGTACGATATCTACGACGGTCAACCGAATGATCCTACGTCGGCAGCACAATCGGAAATCCTAAGAGCTATTGCGCCGCCAGGTTTGTCGACGGAGGATGAGAAATCACAACTTAATGGAACCAGTGATGTACAAGCGACCCCTGCACGGTCTCATCTAAACGCTCTCGGTCGTGTGCAAGACCTCGATGCCACTCCCCGATCATCAGTCGCCGGCTCTCCAGCCCCAGAATTCAACACGCCACTGAATGGAATCGCTGCCGCCGCCGCCGGCGGTAACAGCACACCTGCCCCCGAAAAAGCCCCCGAAAAAGCCAGTCAACCCGCCGCAGGTGCTACACCAGCCGGCGCGTCATCACAGCCATCTCAACCGTCACAACCGTCCCAAACAGTAGCAACCCAACCCCTCCAACAACCACCCCCTCAACCCCCTCACATCCCCACAATCGAAGAACGCGACGACATCCTCCCCATCTACCCGCTCGACCAAGCAATCCTAACCTCCATCACCCACGCCGCTCGCTCCGACGACAAGAAAATGCGCGACTTCCTCGGCGGCATCATGGTCGTCGGCGGCGGAAGCCAAATCAACGGGTTTCACGCCTATCTCGAAGAGAGGTTACACTTGCTGCGGCCCGCGTTCGCGAAGGAAATCATGATTGGATCGCCGCCGCGAGATCTGGATGCGCAGGTCGTTGTGTGGAAGGGAGCAAGCGTGTTTGGGAAGTTGGATGGGACGAATGATAGTTGGATTGGACAGTTGGAGTATGATCGGTTAGGGAGCAGGTTGTTGGTTTACAAGTGTATGTGGGCTTATTAGACTGTTTAATATGCATGTGATATGATTAGTAGTGGTTTTTATCGGTTTTATCATAGCCCTAGGTTCAAATCTGATCTAAATAATGCAACGTTTAGATGTGTGATAAAAAAAAGTATTTAAAGTAAAGTACTAATAACAAGGACAATAGAAAGTTTAAAGAAAAGAAAAATAGTACATAAAGGTTCTGTCTCTCTTTCTTTTTGTGTTTCATTTCTTCCTCTCTTCCCGACGAAAAGAAGAAAACTGCGTCTCCGAGTCATATCAGGCCGTAGCAGATCTGTCAAGGCAGACCTGCATGATAAGTTCCGACGGTGGATGCATGCATGAATGGTAATAGGGGGTGTTATTATGATATTTCGTGTTCGTGCGAATGTCGTCTTCGTTTCCTTATCATGTTTCCGTTCCGAAAGCCGCTCGTTTCGGAGGGGGTTTAATCACGTCCGTATCGGGTCTTGCCGATATTGAATGGAATGTAGCGATATTTGATCATGTGTTGAATTTGTCGTCGCACTATTCACAAGTCAGCAACTTCATAGACCCCGGAGGAGGGACTGGGAGGAGGGAAACGTACTAGTCAAGAAAAACAAAATCAACCAATACATAACCAAAACCGGCCAAAACACCGGAATATCAAAAACCTTGAACCACGAACACACAAACGAAATCGCAATTGCGCGAGTCGCCGAATGCCAAAATTTAAACTCGGGCAGGCGGCGGATGAACGGGCGGAATTCGTCGTCTTGTTTGATGGGTAGGGACGAGCTACCGGCTTCGCCGTCTTCGAGACCTTCGTCTTGGGACAGGGAAGGGTCGAATTTGGGGGAGAGGAAGGCGAGGAAAAGGTTGAGGAGGTAGATGCCGAGGGTGTATGCGACTGTTTTTAGGAATGATTAGTTGGTTTGGATTGATGATATGTGTGTGGCTGAGGAGGGCAGACGTACCGATATACCATCCTTGTGCGAGGACGATTCGTAGGAAGAAAAAGAGAAGTAGGACCACGCTACCAATCCATCGGTATGTGGTATATGGTGTCAACTGATCTAGGTATGCTTGGTATTGCTAGATAGAAATATGTATTAGCTGAGGTAGTTCTCGGGCGCATGTCAGATTCATGATAAGAGGCTTAAAGCGCAAGCTTGTTCTCCTCCTTGATCGCGGCATTGTTTTAAGCAGGCAAGGACTCACCCTGGCAAGCTTAGAAGTCTGAGCCTGAACGGCATTGAAAGGTGTCTGATCCGGCTCGGGGACATCCATCGCGACTGACTCGTTGAAACGTTGAGATTGCGAAGTTCGAGTATGCAGGGACGAGGGATTGAGTTGGCAAAACGGGTGAAAAGTCGAAGGAAGAAAATAATCAGTCGTAACTCCTGTAGTTGGTTGAAATGAAATTACCAACTCCGGAGAACATTCATGTAAGAGGTGGTGGTGTTGACGAATTCGACCAGGCTGTTTGCTTGAAGAAAAGTGGCCTCCTGATTGTGTGCCTGAACCCTGAGGCGGCGAGGCAGCTCCAGGCTGCATCCGGTTAGTCCCTGCATGAGCCACAAAGCACGTGCTGGGCAAGGCTCTAACCGGATTTGGGATATACAAACAGTGCAAATACTCCGGAGTAAACGCTGCGGGTAAGCGGGTTACCCGCGGTTTGCCTCGGGTTGATTGTTTGGTAGCAACTACAATATCTTGAACAACATCTCTCTCTGGTCACTTTTCGTTACTGCTTCAGCAAAATAAAGACAATTGATGCTATATTCATTTTCATAATACAAAATGGTCTTCGCCCGCAGCTCGCGACTGGCTCTGTCCAGCACAAACTCCGCATTGACATCATACTTGACCCGAGCCAGTTACCGACGGTTCTCATCTACTTCTCCAGCTTCCTATGAATACATTCTCACAGAAATACCCAAGCCAGGTGTTGGTCTAAGTATGCTCCTTCATAAATATCTATCGTGTATAACCAAGCTGATGAAATAGTCACCCTCAACCGACCCAAAGCTCTCAACGCGCTATCCAGCCCTCTCTTCCAAGAACTAAATGATGCATTGAGCAAATATGACCAAGACAAAGACATTGGTGCTATCGTCATAACCGGTAGCGAGAAGGCATTTGCAGGTCAGCCTCCCTTTTACCTGTATGAAAAAATCATTCACTGACACCGTCCAGCCGGCGCCGATATCAAAGAAATGGCCCCCTTGACATTCTCCGCTGCCTATTCCAACAACTTCATTGCTCCATGGTCTACACTCGCCAACTCAATCCGCAAGCCCGTCATTGCAGCTGTATCCGGCTATGCGCTCGGTGGTGGCTGCGAACTTGCTCTTATGTGCGACATCATCTACTGCACATCCAAGGCGACATTCGGTCAACCCGAGATCAAGCTCGGCACCATCCCTGGGGCCGGTGGCTCACAGCGCTTGACACGCGCAATTGGTAAGAGTAGAGCGATGGAACTCATTCTAACTGGCAAGAATTTCAGTGGAAAGGAAGCCGGTGAATGGGGTGTTGCGGCCCGTGTTATTGATGGTGGTAAGGAGGAGCTTTTGGCAGAGACGCTGAAGACTGCAGAGACGATTGCGGGATACAGTCGTGTTGCAGTTGTTGCGGCCAAAGAGGTTGTGAATAAGAGCCAGGAGTTGTCGTTGAGGGAGGGAGTAGAGTACGAGAGACGTTTGTTCCATGGCTTGTTTGGTAGCAAGGACCAGAAAATTGGTACGTCCTTGTTGAGTATTGGAGTGAAAGTAGCTACTAACTTTGGAGCAGGAATGACTGCGTTTGCAGAGAAGAAGAAGGCCGAGTGGTCACACGAGTAGATGCATCTTGCAGTCAAGACGATACCCATACTGCACAATGAATTGCAATCTACTTATGTGACAGGTTGAAGAGTCGCATTTTGAGTACCTATTACGATCTACAAAACATACTTACCCAAATAATCAGGAATAGCAGACTTTGAGATAGCGGTGCAATTATGACAAGCCAAATTGCTATGTACTCATATCAATCGTAAATCGGATGTTTCATCAAGAGACAATTTCAACCCGACGTCCTGACTCTTTACTGACTATCTTTGACTCTCACGTGGTTTCGTGTTACGCATCTGACGTACCTAGGATTATGTATCGTCGTATGGCCCATTCCACAACTCAAAAGGCAAGCACCAATCTCTTTCTTACACTACCGACTTTGAAAGTTGCACCATTGAAGTGGGCTTCTCCATAGCTCACTTGGCCAGTATGATTGGCACATAAATTCTCCGTGACGTCTGTCATGGGCATTAGTCCCAGCTAAAGTTGCACATCATATCGATCGATCAATCATCGTGTCTGATCCGAATCTTCCATGCGTTTTTTTTTTGTTGATCTTGTATGTCAGTGGATGCATGTATAACGGTTGTGGCGTTTTACTCCGCAGTAAATGGTATATGATATCATATGCATCTTGGACGGTAGCCCTAAGCAGTCGACTATGATATCAGATGGTCTGACCGTTGGACACTCGAGTTTGGTATAAATATTGTCAGGTTTGAGACATCCATTACAATCCATCAAAATAATCAATATATTCAAACCATTCATACACTTCATACAAATCTAACATACTCCACGAACAAAATGTCTAACAACCAAGACAACAGTACGGCCCCTCCTTCCCGTCCCCTCTCGGTGCCTTCATCCCAAACATCAATACTAATCCATCATTTTAATAGACAACCTCATCGGCGGCCTCGGCGACACAGTCGGCCAAACCGTCGGCGGCGTCACAAACACCGCTGGCGGCCTGCTCGGTAACGTCGGCAAGACCGTCGGCGACGTAACCTCTGGTCTCGGAAACACCGTCTCAGGCGCAACCCAGGGTGTCGGAAACACTGCCTCTGGTGCTGGGCGCACTGTGGGTGATGGAATCAGCGGTGCTACTGGCGGAAGTGGTTCTAGCGGTAGTGCAGGACAACAGATTGGAGGCAAGGAGCAGACTGCGGAGAATCCTTTGGGGTTGTAAAGAGTACTTTTTTTTTTGTGGACTGGAGGAAGGCGATAATTTTTATGTGTAACATGATTTAATATTTATCAATTCTGATGCCATCAGAACTTTTCTTTCATCGACTACAGACGAGCTTGTTCCCTCGACACATTCCTCTCTGTAGCCTTCTTAATCTTCTCTCCAAGGACAGCATTAATCCTCGCAAAGAACCCATAAGTCTGCTTCCTCACCCTCTCATTCGCATTACACAAATGCACAGAAACATTCTTCACAAAATTCTCCTGTTGACCCGGCGTACGTCCCAAGACGCGCCACAAGGCGTTCGCCTGCACAAAATCTTCATCCGTGACGGGGATCTGTTGCGATATGACGGCGCCAACCCATTTCTCGTGCTCTTGACTTGCTTTGACGGGCTCAAAGTTCATGGCTCGGAAGCTGGATGGGTAAGCTGGGTTTGCTCCGTAGTTGCCATTAACGGCCATGGCGCCGTCACGTTGGTACGGGTTGAAGGCGTGTAGGGGACAGTTGACGGGGATTTGTTGGTAGTTGACGCCCAAACGGTGTCGGTGAGTATCCGGGTACGAGAACAGACGAGCCTGAAGCACGGGATCAGCCGACGGCTCAACACCAGGCACCAAATGTGAGGGCGCAAAAGCCGCCTGCTCAATCTCCGCAAAGTAGTTCTCGGGGTTCTTGTTGAGCGTGAATCGACCAAATCGACGGAGCGGGACCTCGCTCTGAGGCCAGACTTTGGTCAGATCAAAGACGTTCCAGCGGAACTTCTCGGCCTGTTCGGGGCTGAGGGTCTGCACGTAGCATGTCCATGAGGGGTTTTCGCCTCGCTCGATGGCCTGGAATAGATCCTGGGTGTGCCAGTCTGGGTTCGAGCTGGAGAGTTCGCCGGCCTCTTCGTTGGTTAGAGTTTTGTTGCCCTGGTCGGTTTTGCAGTGGATCTGGACGTAGTTGAATGTTCCGTCGGGCTTGATCCATTTGAATGTGTGACCGGAGTAGCCGTTCATGTGGCGGTAGGAGTAGGGAGTGCCGCGGTCACTGAACAAGTGCATGACCTGGTGCGCAGACTCTTGGTGAGTAGAGAGATAATCCCAAAACATGTTCGCATCCTTGAGGTTTGTCTGGGGGTTTCTCTTCTGCGTGTGAATGAATACGGGGAATTTGGACGGGTCACGCAGGAAGAAGACGGGCGTGTTGTTGAAGACCCAGTCCCAGTTCCCCTGCTCAGTGTAGAACTTGACGGAGAAGCCACGAGGGTCACGGGCACTGTCGGCAGAGCCCTTTTCACCACCAACGGTTGAGAAGCGGGTTACGAGTTTGGTCTTTTTGCCGATGCCTTTGAGCATGTCGATTGTGGTCTGTGTTGATTAGCGTCGCTCTAGAGACAAACAGAGGGCCAGCTTACAATATCGCTAATGTCATCGGTGACCTCGAATTCACCATAGGCACCGGCACCCTTGGCGTGTACGACACGCTCAGGGATACGTTCTCGGTCAAAGTGGGCGAGGAGGTCGATTAGGTGGAAGTCTTGCAAGAGAAGGGGTCCATTCTTGCCAATTCGCTGCGAAGATTCGGGGTCGAATACCTGCATCACGTTAGGGTTATACTTTTCGTTATAAGATTTATGTACGAACCGGGCAGCCATTGGAGGTGGTGTAAGTCGGGGTTTCGTTGTAGCGGTAGGTCTCTGCTACTGTTAACATCTCGGAAGTCTAGATAATAGATAGTTCAAAACATACTTGGCTCGTCTTCTTTACCCATAATGATTGGATTGATTCAATTCGTACAGATGCAGTGGCCAAAGATTAAAGTCCAAAACAGTCTCACAAATTCAAGTGACATGAAATCAGGGAGGAGACTGTCCCTCTTATACAGCCTCTAACCCATCATCCAGGCCATTGTGGACACTGCTCAAGAGTCAATAAGTGTGGGGGAGAAAGCAATGACTCCATGTGTAACTAATTACACTCCTGTAATTCGTGATACCTGACCATACAATGTATACGGAAGAGCTTCCCTCCGCCGCAGTTCCGAGCCCATTCCGGCAGGTCTTTCCGGTGCCTTGGCCGCCGTTGTGTATCAAACACGGTATTTACGTATTGTCATACGCCTATTTTTACTTATCGAGGGAATGGTTTACTGGTCTGACACTGCAGCTACTGAGAATTACGCGGCATGCTCCGTTCTCCGTTTGTTTCACTACTTGAGGAATTCAGCTATGTACGTAGTACGTAGTAGGGTACATAGTATGTACCCCTCATGCGGAGAGTAAAATGCACTGTAATACAGTTACAATGCATCACTGTCAACCGCCATACTTCAAAACGTATCTCACAAGAGTAAGCCGCGCTCATTCGAACTCTTTTTATCTTGCTTACCATTGGCCAGTTACATCGATGAGTCTAGATGGCCTCCAGCTGATTAATTATCCATTGCCAAATTAACTTTGACTTTCGAAGTCGAGACAGTCTACGTATAACCACTCACGAAGACGTACAGTATGGGTTGGCCGCGCCGAGCCTCGGAGATAATGGCCAGTAGGAATCTGCCGACGATGTATACCTACCGGAGTTCGGAACATGCCGTTCCTGTCTCTTTTGAACTGCCATATATCAAGCTGTTGAGATTTTTAAAAGAGGCTGGCTCTTTGACGATTCGTTTCGTCAGAAGCAAGATGTTTCTTTACATTGTTTGCGAGTAGCGTGATTGGGCGGTGCCTGACGGCCCAGACAGACCAGGCCAGCCCTAACCCTTAGCCACCTATCAGGACATTGACCCTAATGATTGTCGTGCTGATCTATATTCGCCTTTGTTCAAGATATAGGTGGGTGCAATCACGATATATCCTTGATTTATATACGTACTATACATTGAGAAATTATGTAAGACCCTCACCCCGCCTGAGCGGCTCCGTAGACTCCGTCTCAACCTTGATCGTCTCTTTCTCTTGATCCTCTAATGCAAATTCACCCTCTTCCGGCTGTGGATTCCAAATGGGTATCCCATCTGGCGGGAGAGCATCGCCGCTCGGTTGTCCTCTGCGATATTGCTCGAGTGATCCGTTGATACCTACAATACCCCATGCGAAAACCGCCACGTCGCGGATTGTGCTGAGGAAGTCATGAGGATGAGGGCCGCCGGGTCCATCGTTCATATACGTAGGATAACCCGGGTAAGCAGGAGGTATCATTGGATTCGATCCGTAGGTATGATTATAGCCTGGATATATTGTGCTAGGATTTGGAGGCGGCCAGGTCGTTTGCATCGGCATAGGTTGAGTGGCATATGGTGGTATGATCGGGTGCGTTGCCCAAGGTGATGCAAAAATTCCATTTGCAGCAAGCTGACTCTGAGGGGAAGGGAGTGTGTGATGCGATGGGATCGAAGGTCGCGCACGGCGCAGGACCACGACTAGACCATCTGATGAGCATGAGACGACGGCCTCAATCTCAATAGGAGCATTTTGTAGCCGTTGAGACGTAGCCACGGTTTCGTTCGTTGCGGTCAGTCCGGCTCCAGGAGCAGTCGTAGGTCCGGTATTGGTCAGATGGGTACCATAGGCATTGCTGTTCAGATTGTTGTTCGTATTGTTCGTAAAGGTTGCATTTGCAGAAACCGGAGGATTGTCGTCCTGCAACGGATCGCGATACCAGAAGCGCAAATATGCTATCGAATTATTCACCTTGGCGCGTTCCAGACAACGGACAGCGTCATGCAGACATTGTTCCTGGATGCAGAAATAAAAGCTCTTGCTTACCAGTTGTCGCGGCGCGATACCGAGGATCTCTTCCACTCCGTCCGTCGCAAACATGATTGTTAATGTCCGTGTGAATCGATTAAGAAATAACGCAGCCCTCGGCTCGTGGGCGGCATTCGTAGGGGGTTGGGCGAATTTATTCGAAAGATAGGAAAGCATATGATATCTCGGATCTCGTGGGGAAGACGTAAACATTCGACGGACAATCGGAGCATCGACAGCTCGTTCTACCAAACTGTTAGGATGAACAGAACTATAATTGTGAAGTACTTACTCTGACTAGACGCCCCCTGTTGATATATACTGGTACAAGCCACCAAAACATTATACACAACTGAAAAGACACATTCGCAGCAAACCCAGAATCCCAGCTTATGCTTCACTCTGCAATACCTTAGCACAGCGGCTTTGTCCAATTGCACACCCCGGCCATGCACTGTTTGCGCAAAGGGCATCTCTTCGGGGTGAAAATAATCCCAACATGCCTTGTTGATCACCTCGTGAGGTAGATAGCCCAAGATGTATTCAATCGAATCAGATGCATAGAGAATGCGAGCATCTCGGCTCATATCTGTATGCCCGATGGATGAGTAAAGGTCCGTCACATGTTGGCTTTCGAATCGAGTCACATTAGCTCCAATACTTACCGTGAATTGAGATAAACGTCGCATCCATCGTATGCATAGTGGAATAACATCAAAAGATTATATTCTCGGTGGAGTTCAAGGCGGAAAACAGGATATGAAATGGACAGTCGCACAGAATGACTTCGCGAATGGGAAAGTCATCTATCACCTCGGGACAGTCCGCTGTCAGCACTTTATCAAACACGCAAAACGGCAGACAGGGCAATGGTGGCTTGATATAATCTCAACTCAGAATGATGAAAGTGAAGAATGACGATGGAAAGAAAGTGTTTAACGACAAATTTGACAGGTCGAGCTCGACGTGGGACGCTCTAGAAGAAAGTGGAGTTGGCAGCCCACGTCATTGCTTCCAGATCTCGATCTCCCGACTCCCCGGCACGCTAATTCATCTCTTCGTCTTCATCTTCCTCCGTGCTTTGTTACAAGTCTACATTGTGGCGATTTTATATTGACTCAAAAATGGTCTCAGCGATGTTGACGTGCCATGACTACAGCGCCAGATGGCTCCGTGCTTAGGCAGCCGTACAGCTTTACGAGTTACGGCAAACTTTAACATTGTGCCACTCTTCGTTCCGCGCTGCGCTCACTGAGAAATCCTTGACTCTTTCTAGAGATGGTCGGTAGTCCTCTAGTCGAGCGGATACAAAAACAACCTTAGTCCTAAAAGAGGCTCGTCATCCCAGTTGCCAAAGCAGGAAGTGAGTGGTTGATGTTTGTACGTTGCCATACCATGGCTACCACATATCTGCATCACCCCTCAATTTGATGACGGTCGTACAACATCAATATCTTGACCCAAGAACCCATTCAAACTGGCAAAATAGATCGATTCTGCTCAAAAATGCATCGAAATAGCAAAGGAAAATGAAAAAGAACACTCAAAACAGAAAGTTTGAGTCCTTACCATCGCGCTGGGCTTTCCGGGATCGCAACACTCAGATCATTTCGCTAAAACACCAAATATTCTTCGAAGTAAATTTAGCTTGCGCAAGGGAATATCGGCATGGTCTAATTATACATGAATTATGAGCCAAATTGGACAAGAAGCGAAGATTGACAAAGAAAATTTCAACAAACACAAGAGCATTTCAAAAATGAGGCGCCATTCACCGAAAGACGGCCAAATAAACACGTCGCAATCGTCCTCTTTGTTTCCTTTCTCATCATTCATGTAGGCAGTTCCCAGATTCGACTGCCAGGTGGTGGTACACCTTGGCCGTCAAGCTCCCTTGGATTGATTTTGTACTCTTGCTTCAGAGGGCCTTGCACTGGAACCATATTTGCATTCAGGGCCGCCTGCTCATTACGCCTCCGTTTTCTGCGATACCATATGAACGCGCCTATGGTCAGAAGGATAGCGACTAAAGCAGACCCTACTGAGATACCCGCCACGGCACCTGCTGACAAGCCACCTCCACTTGAAGATGTACTTGTTCCATTCGAACCACTGCCTTGTGTACTGAAGGTGCTAGTGATGGATGCTGGGGCCGCTGTTGTCGTTTGGAATGTGCTCGTGGTAGCGTGTAACGATGTGGTTGCTGAAGTTGGTGGCGGTGTGCTCGAGGCTGTTGATGGAGACACCTTTAAACTTTACTTTAGTGTTTGATCATGTTGTTGAATGGTTCGGCTAACTTACTGCAAGAAGTTTGATACCCCAAGCCTCGATTCCCTCCGCTGTGGATGGTGTGCGCGTCACAGGCTGCTCGGTCGGAGTGGGTAAGCCAATATCGGTGACCACGCCCGTCCAGACTACACCAGGCGTGGCCGTTGCATGGCAGCCGTACTGATTATCTCGACACATGAAAGAGAAGACATTACCATCGACACTATAAAGAAGGTGAGCTTCCTGGTATGTTGAGTCGCGGCATATTAGCAACGTACCTTGGACAACAAGTTACCATGCTCGCTGGTGCACTGCCGGTCGTCGTCGTAGCAGTCGCACATGCGAGAGTGTATCCCGAAGGGCAACCGCCGGTGGTGTAGTATGGCTCATTGATCGTGAACGAAGGTGGAAAACAAGCACCCGAAGGAGTGATGCCCGTCAACACCGGCGTAGGTGTTCCATACATGTTGCTGAAGTACCCGCCACCGAGCAACACATAGTAGTAATTCGTGCTGGCGAAGCACGTTGTTGGAGCAGTCCATGATGATGGGATGGTATGTTCCGACATGATATCCGATCAGCTCACAGCCTCCGTCGAGGATGGCCCCCGTGGTTGCAGCGATGCAAAATAGGTCAATTCATGAAGTGTGGGAAGAAAGGAAGAAGTATGACGGATTCGGGCGTGAGAGACGAAGAGTGGAAAGGGGCTTGCCCTTCAATTAATGATAACCAACCTGGGGGGCCTGACAGACCATGTCTAGTTTACAGTCTTCCTTCGGTGCTAATTCACATTGCACCAACACGTAGCCAAGCTGCCTTGGTACCTACGTAGTATGCCCTTGTCCTAAGTATGGATACTGACTATTTTAGATACCTGCACCAAGATAGAGAAATGGCTGAAACAGCATGTGGTTCGCAAGAGACCCTTCACCGTATCCACTGTCCAGGAAAAAAACTGTATTGAGGTATCCATTTTTGTCTACAATGACTCTGCGAGTGACTAAACTGGGCTTGGTAGCATGTACTTCGCCATACCACTATGCAATGCAGTCTCACTTTCGGCCTGTAAGCGCCCTTAGGGAGTCATCCTAATATAGCGTAGCCAATGGAAACATGCATGAGACTTGTTCCTTAACTTCCTTTATTCGAATCACATCATGTTCTAAACCATATAAGAACTAGTCTAATACCGGCTTGAATTATGATTGATCTATCTCCATGCCCTGGATCGGTTAAATAGGCTTAGTGCGGCGCTGCAGCGTCTACTGATACATACCATTACCCTGTGAACATGTGCTAGTTAAGTCAATTTTAGCACATACTACGTATGTATTAGGTACCTAGATACTCCGTAGTACGTACCATCTAGGGTCTAGTTGGGTTTCACACATGATCCCTGCTGGTACAGTACGCTCAGACTCGACCGTCGACTTCACATAACTAGACGGTACATTCACCACGGTGTCGAAAATCCGGGAGAAAGGAATTAGGTTTCGACTGCCGCCAACCGCTTGACTTTGATTCTGTTTGTCTTGTCACAAAGAGAATGCTTTCTAGGTCTGATTGTGACTCTTATTTGATGTCGATTGCCAGCCTCCATGGTCACGACAAGATGTAACTAGTCGATAGTCGCGCGGCGCAGTCACGGCACTACTCCGCTGGCTGGTCCGACTAGATTGTTGACCCTGGTCATTCCTCAAGTCACTCTATTATTGTTCACGGACATGTCATTTGCGTGGTTGAGGCTAATCCTGTGCCACAGAAGGATTTAAAGTACGTAGCACGGCATGATGAAACTTCCGAGAGCGACCATCAGCAGGGTATTGAATCTTTGAAATCCCTAACCACGGGGTATGTTATGCGATCTGATACAAGTCCAGGCTCTGATTTTGAGTTTTCTCACTGCGGAATCCGTACTCTACTCCGTAGCCTTCGGCCAGATTTGGGCTCCTCCTCGAGCCGCTCGTTCATAGGCCTGAAGTTGGCGCTGGCTCACAGCACTAATTCGCGTATCTATGCCCCATATAATCTAGCGTACGTACACCAAATGGCAAACACTGAACCATACGGCATACAGAAGAGGGTCCATCTATTTTTACATGGGTAGTCAGCCAATAATGTTCTGTTTCTTTTCTTTTTGCAGTTAAACACATGCATTATGTAAGTCTGCGCTGTTGGTTTTGCTGAATCCGGCGTCTCCTCCACCCCGAAAGACACGAAGAACAAACAACTTGTGCTGCATCCAGCAAGACAATATGAATATTTCCTTCGTTTTAAAATAGTCTGACAAGATCGGATCTAAATCATTCTCATCTCGTTCTTTGTTTATATATTCTGGCGATCTGCACATTTAATTCTCCCTAGTCAAGCGAAACATCGCCCAAAAATGTACCGTCATGAGTCGGGGCCATCTTCCCTAGTGGCGGACACTCTCCCCTTTGTCACTTTGCGCCGGTATAGAAATGCCACAATCACCGTGGTTGCACTCATTTTCATCGCATCTATCTGGTTATTTTCCGGTGAGGATATAAGATTAAGATCACTGCCGCCACCACCGCTTGATGTGACAGAAAGTGGAAGTAGCGATCATCATCAGACATCGACGACTACGGATCCACTCATTCCTCGCAAAATCTGGCAAATATTACTGTCCAAGCAGGGACCCGATGGCGCTGCCAACATCAATCCTGGAAATCTTCAAGATACGCCTACATGGCTCGCTTTGAATGGCGATTATACCTAGTAAGCTTTTCTCTGTTCAGTTTGCGTTGAGTTGAGTGGCATAAAAACACCCAAATTATCGGAGCTAACCCTCGCACAGCACGCTAGTCGGTGACAAAGGAGGCAATGAATTCGTGTCGCAACACTTTGCCCATCAACCCAAAGTGGTCGAAACATACAACAATCTGCCGAACGTCGGGATGAAATCCGATCTTCTGCGTTATCTCATCCTAGACGTTGAAGGAGGGGTCTACACCGATACCGACACCGTTGCCTTGAAACCCATCGATGTCTGGGTTCCACCGGAATATAGAGATAAGGTCCGCCTAATTGTGGGCATTGAATTCGACCGCCGCGACGGCGGCGCTTGGGCTGATATTCCACATTGGCTGCAGTTCTGCCAGTGGACTATCGCAGCAGCGCCGGATCATCCCGTCTTCAAGAAAATGGTTGCCCGCATACTTAGCTCTGTAGACGAGTTACAGAGAGTCCACGGTGCGCCTATTGAGCAACTGCATCCAGGCAGTTTTGAGGTCATGAACTCCACAGGGCCCGCCGCCTGGACCGATGTCGTGTTTGAGCAACTGCAAGAATACGATCCTAGTCTGACCACCGTGAAGGATCTTTCGTTCATGACAGCTCCGAAGCTGTTTGGGGATATTTTGGTCTTGACGATTGATGGATTCGGAATGGGACAGGCACATTCTCATAGCACGAATGATGGAACGATTCCAGAAGCAGCTTTGACGAGGCATCTGTTCCGGGGGTCATGGAGAGAACCCGAGCCTGAGACGGAGGACGAAGAAGAGTAGTATGAGAGGGGATTCCAGCAGTACTCTGTCGGCTACACAGCTGCGGGACGGCTACGTACGAGGGCTACAACGGAAGTTTTTTGTATATATTTTGTATAGATAGATATGTATTGTTACGTTGGATTTCGGGGGTTTATACGTTTTGCTCACATATGCATCTACCTACATGGGGGTATTCATTCGAGGATAAGAAACATTCGGAGGCATCGATAATCATCCGCCAGGACTATAGGTGGAACCTTCACCCAATTATTATCCGTGAGCTGATCTATGACTCGCATTCATTGTTCTGAGGCGGCCCGAACCTTGTTGACAACCTTCCATAATTTGCAGCATACACGGTAATTATAGATCTTCTTTTTTTACGTTCTGAAGCACTCAGCACCTTGACAATTGTAATATCGTTGGTGCATTGATCATTGAAAACTATGTGTACGTAGTTTGACATCGGGTGTTTCTGGAATAGAGACATACTCTGGCTTCTGAATTGAGTCAACTCACAGAACTGACGACCAATCTTCGTTTTTGATGTACTCCTCCATTGACGTGAGCGAAAGCTTGATATCGAGCTGGAAGATCTATTAGCAAGATATTCTGATATAACTTTACAATGGGACATGGCTTACCTGCTCAGCTGTCTTGACGGCCGGATCACCTCCCGTATACCCGAACTCATCCGTATACGCGAAAACCTCTGTAAACTCCTTCTCAACCTCATCAGGCACACCCTGGAAGAACACTGCTGGCGAAACATGCTCGTACACAGCCTTGACACCAAGCGTCTCTCCCCAGATCCTAGTCCATTCCGGCAAAGTCAAAAACTCAGATGCAGCCAAAATTTCTGTTCCCACAGGTAAATCGAGCACTAACGCCTTGACGAATTCACCCGTATCCGCCTGCGGAACGACAAACGGCATTTTGAGCCCGGGGGAGAAAGTCCTTTTAACGATGAAGCTTCCATCGGGCAGTTTCTGTGGTGCCATGGGTGGGAAAGATTTCCAATTTGTGACGTAGTGCCCTAATTGAACCAGGCTCATTCGTTTGGCTAGTTCGGGGAATTGGGACGTGATGGTCTGAATGACATCTACTTTGGAGTTGTTATGCCAGGAATGAAGGAATTTTCCATTACTCCATTTGCGTGCATCGCTCAACGAGGAGTACACGAAGCGGTCCAGGGTGCTGATCACCGAGGGCGTAGCAGCTACTCGGGCAACGTTGAGTCCTTGCTCGACTTCACGATCGTATGCAAATTTTAGAGATGATTCATTGCCAGACGCTAATGCGCCGAAGAGATGGACGAAGAAATCGGTGTTGGAGAAGATGACGTTTGCGCCTTCAAATGCCAGGTAGAGGGATTTCTCGTCATTTAAGTCTGCTTGAATGATCTCGACACCTTCGGAGATGAGGGTTTGAGAGGCGGAGCTGGATGGATTGCGAGAGATGCCTCGAACTTTCCACCCCGGTAGACTGAGGAATGTGCGTGCCACGGATGACCCCTGGGATTATATCAATCAGTATGCTGCAATGTTTTCGCCGATTGTCTCGATGATGTTTAAGTTACCTGGAGGCCAGTGACTCCGACTATGACAATGAGCTTTGACATTTTGCTTCTTGACGTTGTAAATGTTTTGTTGATCATCAGGCCATTGGAAATGTCCAATAGCCCTTTTTATACATGCCATTCACGATGATCTATCAATGACTCCTTTCATCATAGATCTTCTGATGACAAACCCGTGTCGGTCGAAGCTACTCAGTCTTCAAATAAACTTTAGAGTTGAATTATGACTCCGTAATAATTCCTCCAGATAGACTAAATGACCCTGATGATTATGAAAGCAACAAGAAAATCGGGACAGCTAACTATCCGATATGTAATCCTCCCTCGGCGGAAGCAGAAAGTGTTCGGCCCAAGATGCTCGGTCGAATTTCATAGAATCCAAACTTTACTGCGGGTAGGGTTTGATAATATCAAATATTCCAATAAGTCTTCTGGGGTTGTCCATCTCGTCGTTGTCGATTACGAATCACATCATATAAAATGATCCGTGAGAACGCGCAGCTGTCGAAGGTTTAGATGTCATACTCCATGTTTCGGTAATAGCGACTGTGAGGTTGTTATCTGTTGTTGAAGAGAACTTGAAGGCAGGCAGATTTCCATACTGCTGCTTCTGTTGCTCTTTGAAGTCAATATAGTGCAAGACAGGAAGATAAATCACCTGTGCTGGCATTTTGTCCTTTCTTTGGCGAACACTTCATATTAGCTAATTTGTATACCTATAAGAACATCTCCCAATCCATTCTAAACATCGACTGTCTTCCCCTGAATGGACACCAAAAATCGACGCCCATCTGGGGAGATTGGCTACTCTTTGTTGTTCGATAATGACCCTAGAAGGATATTCGGTGACTACCTTTTTCCAGTTGCATGAAAACCAATAAGCTCCTTTCTTCAGACAAAGAAAGGGACAGAGAGGGGAAACATCAGAGATTTCCACGGTCATCACTATTAATATGATTTTTTGCCTTTATACAAGACAGTGAAGAGAATTTATTCAGCTCCACACATTAATACTCTGCTCTGTCAAAATTCTGGTTGTACAAAACATCACCCTAAAGGGGGTATCATTGCCTCACCATGGCAGCACCAACATCTTCAAAGACAGCAGCAGCACCTCCCTCAGCTCGGAATAGAACCAAGGCTTTTCTACATCTTCCCCTAGAAATCCGCAACCAAATCTACAAACAACTTCTCACCATCCCATCTCCAATCTACATCTTCCAAGATTGCCCCAGCTCAGACAACATCGAAAGCTTTATACCCGACATAATTTACAGGAGACATCATTGGACCGGATTGTTATACGTCAATCGACAAATCTCGCTTGAAGCAAGGGCCATTTTGTACGGTGAAAACCAGTTCCATCTCATGGAAGTTGCCCATAAGCAGCCTGCAGCCCAGACCCCAACACTTTTGAAGTCGTTTCTTGACTACATTGGTCTCGTGAATGCAGGATCGTTGTCATCTTTGTGGATGAATTTTCCGGCTCTAGAGGAGCGAATTGAAGATGATAAGGGTGGCGGTCATCAACCAGCGAGGCGCATCAGGATCAGACAAGACGAGTTTCAGAAGATACGGCTTCTTCAAGAGCAGTGCACTGGATTGCGGGAACTCAATATGATCTATACCGGTCGTGGTCTGGTGAACACTGAAACCGATCTTCAAGACGTATTGCAACAGATCAATGTCCATCTGAGAGACATTCTTTCCCTGACCACGATTATCGTGCGGGTTATTGATAGAACTGCCGATCCTTCTTTGAGGCTCTGGAATATGATGCGAGATATCGGGTGGAATGTCTTGCTCGGCGAGCGATAGTCTGCATTCTGTACAGTTACCTGGCTGGTAGAGTTGGCAGACTGGCTGGGCATCCAAAACATTTAGGTAAGAGGTGCGAAAGATATTCGCTGCGAACTCATGGCTTTTTTTCCAATGGTTTACCCATCCGTGGTTCGACATGCAAGCTTCACGATGAAATGGGAGCGTTTGAATCAGGATATTGCAATGGACAAAATTCAGTACTTCAACCACCGTATCCTAAAAAGACATGCTCTTAAGCAGAGTGGATCAACTTGAGCCCTGTCGTTACCCGGGCATCACGGAAGTAGCTATAGCATCTCCTCGCGAGTGGAGTTGCTGAGTCAATCAGTGTATCAATCCCTTTGTTGAATCTTAAGATGTACTGACTTGGACTCCATCAATTGATAATCAAGTTCCCCGTTTGATCCTTGGTCTATCCCCAGCACCCCAGGCTCTGTATACTTACGGCGAACCCTAGCACGCGTTTCGCCCACAACCACCGCTCCAACGTCCTGTCAATCTTCCAGTCTATATCAATCGATCAGTATCCCAAAAAAAAAAAAACAAAAAGAAAAAACATACGACAGCTGGGATTCACTTGTGGTCACCCACCAAATTACTAACCAGCCGGCGTGTGGCTTAAGTACGGCTGAGCGGACGGGAAGCCCTGTTTTCCACACCCTATGGTCGTATGTGATAGACTGCTACGACGAAAGGAAATATATCCTGCATTGCTATTTCTTTCTAGAGCAACTCAATTAAAGCTTGGGGGTTGGCGAAGAGAAAAGCGAAGTGGTGGGTTTCGGCAGAGTGGTTAGGGTTTCTCCCGCCCAGGCCCTACCAGTATACCTTCAGAGCTTCCCATGCCGCTCGTGTTGTAGTTGAAAGTCTTTCTGCTTTGATAAACGAGAATGTACTGTGATTATGAGCTAGATACCGAATGAAGCAGAGTGCCACCCATTTACCCATCCTTCCGTGATAAAAAGACGCTCAATCTTGTAGCACCACTGAAAACTTTTTTCCACTAGAGAAGACAGGAGCCTGCAGGACAACGTGTGATGAGCCGGAAGAGCAGAAGCAGAAACAGAAACAGAAGCAAGAATTTACATCAAAGATACATATATGACTGCATCGTCGCTGCAGTTCGTGTACCATATACACCCAAATCAAAGTCGAAGCTGGTCAGAGATGAAGAAGAGGAGTATAATATGATGATTGTTGTAGGACTCGTGGTGTATGTATGATCGATCGAGACACGAAAAAAATTACACGTAGAACGAGACACAAGAGAAGACAAAGTTTCGATGCAGGTATCTCGAAGATAAATATAGGAGTCTTCGAGTTTGAATTAAAATGTCAACGTGAACGATTTCACCCAAACAAGCATATGAAACAGGAGCAAAAAACAGGAAATAAGTGCAACAATTTAGACAGATAAAAAAAAAAAACAACTTCCTCCCAACCACCGAATTCTATAACAATTTCGAGACGAATCTTTTCTTTTCTTTTTGGTGTAATCCACTTTTGTCCCCCGTTTTCCTTTGCTTTTGTCTCAACCCCTATATTTTGGTAGGTTCGTCGGCATGCAATGCAAAAATCAGGTTGAAGAGAATCCGTTCGAATAATCACACATAAAAACAAGCTGCAAACTGAAACACACGCCCCATGTCTATCGATGATTTTGACGCCGGTTTGAGCCAACCCACCATCTCAAATGTACCATTCATGACGGAATGACGGAGAAAAATCGAATTGTTAAAAAAAAATAGTTGCGTTGCTGTTTAGCATTGGTCGGCCGTATCATGTTGTTCGAAGGACGATCGAGTCGAGAGGAGGAAATGCATCGGTTGGAAGACTTGTGTCAAGACAGGCTGTATCTTGAAACAAACAACAATCGAACGAACTCCGCGTGCTGTAGACCCGTGAAAATCGCATATTCGAAGACGCGAAATCCCACTCTGATCAAATGAACCTTCTGTCGTATAGCAAGAAAAAAACATAGCCCCTTTCCTCCTCTACATTCACATTCTAACGAACCTATTGTCTGGCGGGTTGGACGGAGCCTGTATTCCGTAAAAAGAAAGAAAAAGTCAATTTCATGTTTCTCGTTCAGCAAATCAAATGGAAAAAAACTTCTCAAGTGGCAATAGGCTCTTGTGGATTGGTCTTTTCATTGTTCGGGACTCCGCTGGGATTACGCATACCGTCACCGCTCAAGCTCGTGGAAGCCAAGTAAAGTCCGTTCAGTCCGCCATCCTGATGAGGTCCAGTGGTCGTGGTCGGGTAGTATTTGCGGTCAGGGTCGACGTGAGAGTGGATAGGTTCATGCTGAGGAGCCATCGACTGCGGAAAGACGGAGTGCATGTAGCCTTCAGGAGCACCGGGTTGGAACATGGTAGTCCAGTCGAGTTCGCCGGGGTGGTTGGGCTGTTGCTGCTGCTGTTGGGGCTGACCGGGCATCATAGGACGCTTGGGATCGACCAGGGGAGGTTTAGCCTGTTCAAACGAATGACGGTCAATATTATTCGGATGGCCACCAGGACCTTCAGCAGAACCAGAAGAGTGGACAAGGTACGGGCTCTGCTTCTGAGCAGCCATCCAGGAAGCTCTGTGATCTGCCTGGGCAGGATTGAACGCGTCTCCAACGTGACCATTGTTCAGCCCGTGGACAGAGGACATCGAATATCCCAGAGGCTGCTGCTCCGTGAGACCAGGTCGGCCAGCCGAAGCCAGCGTGTGGCCATGGCCATTCACGTGCGCGTCGCCATAAGTCGTACCCGCAATACCATTGGAAGGCGGAATGGAGTTACTGACTTCTTCCTGAACGGACTTGGCAGCATTCTGCTGAGACCGTTTCAGGTGCGCCTGAGGATGCGAGAGATGGCTCGCTCCTGTGGGGTTACCGCGGCGTAACGAACACTTTTGGAAGTGTCGTTTCAGAATATCACTTCGGGAAAATGTGTCTTTGCAGAGCACACACATGTAGGGGCGGTCACCGGTGTCTACATCAATTAGTATTGGTTTGAGTGATATGCAAGAAATGACTTACGTCTCAACAGGTGGCGCTTAAGATGCTTCGCGTGAAGATAGGTCTTGGTACAATGAGGGCAAGGAAACTTGCCGTCGGCATCCTTGGCCGGAATAGTGGTGCTTCGAGCGGTTCCATTGGCACCATTGGGGACTGCAGCGCGTCCTGGAACACTAGGGAGAATACCCCTACGTCCTTGCGAGCCCACAACTTGGGTGCGAGGAGGTTCCCGATTGTCAGGAAGGGGAGGCTGACCGTTAGCAGCAGCCATTGGATCGGCACCAGCCCAGATAGGAGCTCTGCCTTCTGGGTGACTGAAGGCGCCCGAGGGCATTGCCGCGTAGTCGGGACGACGATCGCGAGGCGGTGCTGGCGCAATTGGCTGAGGGTAGCTCTGGGATCCAGACGTAGGAGGTAAGAGAGTCTGAGGGGACTGGTATCCCTGCGGGGGCTGACCCTGAGGTTGACCGCCAGGATGGGCGAGGAACGAAGTAGGCGGCAGGCTGCTCACGGGAGTGTGAGGTCCGATGGGAGCAGCAGTCGCGTAAACATCGTGAGCCGACGTGGCAGGATAACGCGCCATGTCAGGACGGTAGGACTGACCCATGTACGGAGCCGGCGACTGGCTATGATGGGGCTGCAATGGAGGAAGGGTATGAGGTTGCGAGACCGGGTACTGCGGCTGCATTGAGTATTGCGGCATGGGCATACTCGAGAGAGGGGTCGAGCCCTGAGGCAGCGACGTCGAAGGAGGTCGCGACGGATGCGAGCGAGGATCCATTATGAGCACACAGAGATTGTCGTGATGATGATGGAGAAGAATAAGAGGGGAACGCGACCGCGAAACTGTTTCCTTGTTTTGTTTTTTTTTTTTTTCCTTCTTCTTCGAAGACTCCTTCAATTATCCAATTGGTAATGTATCCTCAACAACTGTGAGTTCCAGACGATGTCGTGTCGAATGAATCGTTTCTTTTTTTTTTTTTCTTTCCCCTGTAGGTGGGTGGGTATCTGTTCCCTTCCTTCCTTTTTGACGTTCGGACTCACGACGCGTCAAACTGTCGACGACGAGGTGACGAGTAAGGATCGAATTGACGGAGCAAAAGAAAGAAAATAAGAAAGAATGCGAGACTCCACTCGTAGCCACGAGAGCAGTCAGATCAGACAAGAGTGGTGATAAGAGAGAGAGAGAGGGGAGGGGGGGAGAAAGTGTGTTGGAGGAGAAAATTGGAGTCGGGTTGGTGGTGTAGCAGTCAGTCAGTCAGTGGTGAAAGAGAGTAAGTACTAAGTAGTAGAGAAGGTCCCCACGGTGGAAAAAAAAAAGGTGCGTGGGAGTGGGAACTTCTCTTTATCCGCGACCGGTCAAGGTGGGCTCCACCGAGCGGGTCTGGCAAATGCTGGATGGAGCGAACGGATTCGATTTCGCGTCAAGCCACACGCGCAATCTGACCAAGGGTCTGTTTGCTTTCTTTTTTTCTGTTGGAAGCTTGTGATATATGGATGCTGTTCGGCAGGAAGCCGTGGAAGTGGTATATCGAGTGTGTGGGTGGGTGTTGGGAGAAGTGTTGAGAGGGAAGAGGATTGGGGAAGGAGAAGAGAAGAAGAAGAAGAAGAAGAGAGAGTCAGAAAGACTTTGACAATTAGCAAATGATGAGTGGCGTGAGTATAAAATTCCGGAAGGGCCCTTGTCAGGCAGACTGTGCAATCACGTAACTACGTACTCACTGCCAGGTATTTGTGCCAGTCGTGACTCTCGCTGAGAAAGGCAGGTAGGGAGAGAAACGAGAGAGAGAGAGGGAGAGAGAAAAGGAAAGGGAGAGTGCCGAGATCTGGTCCCGCGAAAAACTCAGACTGGGAGGCGAGAACAGAGAAAAAATAAAGCGGCGAGAGAGCCAAATCAGGAACACACCTACGTACTATGTAGACTGCCTGCTGGCGCATTCGGCACCAGTGATTCGCTGCGTGCCGGAAGCAATGCCGAGGTGTATCTCTTACTGCCATAGTTATTTACATGCTATTTGTCATCTAGGTTGAGAGCCATACTCTTATAAGTGATAGCAATCTGACTGCATCTGCAAGTATACTCTATACAGTGTACACAGTCAGTCATGAATCATGAGAGGTAAATCTCACGATGCGCAGAAAAGACAAGCAAGACTCGGGTTATCTCTCGCAAGCAATTCCGAGGATCATCCGATAGTCTTCGCGTCGCCCAATCACCGGCGCTTACATAACCGCCGTTTCCATTTTAGCGTCGTTGATTGGCGCCATGACGCAAAGAAAAAGGGGGCCCCTTCCCGGAAGGGTAAGGAGACTTCGTGTGTTTTAGGCCGGAGTGCGTGCAGATGAGTCGCAGCGAGTGCTGTCCAAAAACAGGGAAATCTAAACGGTCAGACTCAATTGCTGCTTCAGTCTACGTAATTACACACACACACACACACACACACACACACACACACCATGTTGACAGGCAGAACTGCCAGTTGCTGCTCGTCGGTCGAGTCTCAATTCAAGATATCCTAATCATAATTATCATTGATGCAAAGACACCCAGACAAGGAAACTGGAAGGAAGAATGCCAACAACCGGAAGAGGAAGTTACAATCTTCCAATCGGAACATGCCGCCCAGCACACAACCGCGATACATACACGTACGTAATGCCGTACAAACAATACTTAGTTACTACTGAGTACTGAGTAATCCTCCATACATAACGAGGACAACACCAAGAAGTACCGACAACGTACATCAGGCCGACAACTGCACGCACGAATACCTGACTGCTACTTTGTAGACAGTGAGGCAGTATATCTCACGATTACCAAGTAAGTACTATTGTTTATTGAGTTCGAACGTACCTCGTTGGACTCGTAGCTAGTTATTAGGATTGGCCAGGTCAGAGTGGCTGGCTAGATCTGGCAAATCAGAGACGTCCAAGTAAATGGAAGCCGTGACTGATTTTCGAGTCTTGCTACGTACTATGTACTACCCAGGTAGGCAATACTCTGGCCTCGGATATGCCCATCACTATCGTGTCCGAGCCGGGTCTCCTTAGGCTTTGGGTTATTGTCTGTCTTTTTAGAGCGGTTAATTTATAGGTTGGGTGACTTGTACGAGTTATTGTACGTAGTTTTTATTCCATCAAAGACCAATTCTCAGTTCTGATATCAACGGCTATGTGGGCCATCTAGCAACTGCAAGAAGTAAGATCATATGGTTTTGAACTACACCAAAAGTATGCTTAAAAGGAGCTCCATCTCGTCCGTTGACAAAGTGGATTCCTTAGGCCACCCGACCGGGTTCCTGGACCGTTCGTCCCACTTTGTGCAGAATTGATAAGATCGCGCCAGCTCATAGCCTCATACAGCAAGCAGACTAACTGTCTGTACTCGGTACAACTGAAGTTTGAAGCTATTTCAACGAGTGGAAGAATATACACGCCGGCATCGGCTCGAGATGACTACTTCGTAGTACGTACTATGTAGTTAGCTGTCGTAGTAGACTAATGCACTCGAGTACCAAACAGGCAGGATGAACTACGTAAGAATAAGATATGGCAATCATAACATAGCAGCCTAAGTGAAAGGATGACAAGGATACTGCTGCCAAAAGAAGAACAAAAGGGAGCGGATCCGGGCGGCCGGAGGAGGCGTCATGTGATTGAGCCATTTTTTCTTCAGTACACTCCTTACACGCACTCTATGCTTATCACCACAGCAGAGATTCGGCATGTAACTTACGATCGAGATGGATGAATGTAGATTGTCGGCCATTCCGATGGTTGGTTATCTTTCATTCGTAATGATTCTCAAGCATAACAAAGAACATGCCTATGATGGCCATCCTCTTTCGGATCTGCTTCTGATCGTAAAAGACAATCTTCAGATAGCAGACCCATCGTCCCGCACTGGAGACTTGAAGGAACAGAACAGAGGCTGAAGTCGCAAAGCTTCAAGCTTCTTTCCAGGCTTCTCCCGCTTCTATTGTGGACCTTCCGCATAATCCACTACCCACCACAATAACCTCAAAAACATATTGCAGTGTAACCCGTACGGAGTACATGCCTTTGATCCATCTGACGATAGAATGTGACCTGTCATTTTCTTTTCAGATATGCAGAGATTATGTGCGCATCGACGAAAAATGACATCCCGATCTACTGGATGTGATTGGGCAAGATGGAATGATGTGGGCGCCTGGAAATACTCCTTTGGGGATAGCGGGAGAGATTGCTTGGGCGATCCGGACCCGCCAATCTGTATGCCATAACACCTTTCAAGTTTCGAGCAGTCAAGACTCAACAACGACCCTGATGATCTATGGCGAATCACTGGATGAATGATAAGACTGCTTTGAACATGATTACTATGACTTGACCCTCGTCGGTCTCATACCGTACAATGGATTAATGATTACTCAACGTATGTATGTAGTGAAATACTCCGTACGAAGCTCAAGCCGAAAACATACTACATCCGATACATCGGCTTCCGTATCCGGCCCAAAATCATGAGCCGACTTCCTAGTCCAGTTCACCCTCCGTAGAATACTAGAATTGACAACTAAAAGAAGAATAGGCTCCGCCTTTTACATTACTCCCTCTCTTTTCTTTCCAAGTTTCATCATTTCCATGCGGTGTAGACTGAAATACGAACGACTCGGCACGAGGGACCACAAGCCGAATAAAAAAAATAAAAAATAGATTGCAAGGTTTGAAGGCTTCGCTTCTCGTCGGCAGTTGGTTTAGCCGTATACGTAATACCGTAATGTATCACCGGCAAAGTTGCCGAGTTGCATTTTGATCAGTAGTCTACTAGTCAGTGCGTATGATGCATTGATTGATTATCAATCTTGCAGCTTGCCACTACGTACCGATTAGTTTACGCACTGTACATTGTTCAACCTGAATCAAACATGCATATCTCGCCTTCAACGCCAGAAAGATGGTGAAAGAAGAAGAAAAAAAAAACATGCTTAGAGAAACAGAGCCATGGTCCCGGGGCAAAACTTTTCCCAAAAAACTCTTTTCCCAAACCTTTGCCTCTCGTACTAGCTCAACCATGGAACCACAAAACAAGAAGTGGAAAACTCTGAAGGAAAGAAAAAAAAAAAAAATGACCGTTTCATTTCCAAAGTTTATTGCGTCCGATTTCGTTCTTTGGGGAGTAAGGGGGCTTATAGCGGCGATGCATTTTTGTGTGTACACTGTATAGGGGCCGGAGAGCGGAATCTGTTCCGAGATTGATACTACGTAGTACTTTTCAGTCTTGAGAAAGGGTGAAAGTATGTTGGATTGAGTACTCCGTATTGATTAACACAATCCTGCAAAAAATAAAATATTAAATGATTATTTATCACACGTGGTCACAAAATACTCGAGTGGCTAAGTAAAACGCGTCACCATCACCACACACCGCAACGCCGAGTGAACTGCGCCCGCGAGAATGCATTTCCGCTTTCAGCGGGCAGTGCTGGTTACAGAATGTCGCACTCGCACTTAAGAATCCTTCGTGGAAAGGTTAATTTAGGAAATTGCTTACGTAGGCTTCGTAACTAAAAATCATGTGATTATCATCTCATTAGTACGGGTGTCATTGAATTCGAGTGTACTCGTAGTGACTTCGTAGTGTTGCTGAATCGTGATGATGCTGTTGTTAGGGCTGAAATAAACTACATATCCACACCCTCGTGGACGTCGGACGATAATCATGAATCATAAACTGGATCCTCGGCGATGATCTTGTCCAGTGTCTACCTACGGACGGTAGCTGTATGTATGGGGCCAAACTGGGTACATACCGGTACCTGCTTTGCTTATTCTGACTGGTATGGAGACGGGGATGCGGCACCAAGTACATACATATCTAGCTGCAGTGGAGGACTTGGGAGGAGTCACGAGTGGAGGAGGTGATGGGATGGGGTAATACGCCTTAGCCATCCAAAACTGAACCGAGCAACTTTTAACAACATGCGGGCCCATGGGGTAGACGTCTAGACGTACTTAACACCGGCTAAGCTATGGATACTATCTCCATATTCTCCGGAGGGGGGGAACATGGTGGAGTACCCCATTTATCTCTGGAGCTTTGTACGACTCCATAGCTTAGTTCAGACGAGGATAGTAATCATGGTATAGGTCTCCATCGAACCTTAAGAAAGGAAAAAGAGGAGCCTTGATGTTCCCACTCCATGCTCCCACGTGCTGTGCCGAGCCCTATCTCCATCTGCATACATGGTCAGATTGATGCGGGATGTGGGTTTGGTCATTTACTACATATGCCAGATGATTTATCTGATTAAGGTGATATGCTATTAACCCGAAAAATGTATTATTGAGATTATCTATGGTTTCCTCCATTCTTACGCCGTAACATGTGGCTCCTTACTTTTGCGAAGTACTTCGGATTCTTCCTGCAAAAGAGCATATGCAGCCCGAGACTCGTTTCTTCTTCATTCTTTGCTCCCGGACGGCACCGCAGAATGTACACGCAATTTTGCTATAAGGCATGCTCCATTTTCGAACTGAGCGATGGTTTCATCCTAATGGCCGCCATCATTCTATCGTATCTTGCACATATTTCGGTTATCCATTCTTGGACTTTTCTAGCGATGTGGTCATGATCATTGGATTCAAACTTTGAAGTGCTGTTGTAGAGTCTCACCAATGCATTCTTGTCAAGTAGAAATTTCTGAACAGACGGATTCATGGATTTAACTTCTTTCTGTATGTCGTCCGAGTCTTTGATCTCACTGAGGCCATGGCCCAGACTCTGGATCCTTCTTCGTCCGTCCGCAGGTACATTCATCGACAGAGACACAATCGCATGGGAATTTACGAGCGCTTTGGCAATCTTGTAACGACTTGGTGGCTGATTGGCATCGAGAAGCGTGGCCCATCGCAGCTCCTCCAAAGTCAACGCCTCTTTAGCGAAATAGATCCAACAAATCAGCCGTAGTGACTTTTCACTTCCGATCATATTTTGAAGGAGATCCTCGTACAACTTTTCCAGATCTTGAGGTACCTGATCTAGGCTATCTTCGATTTCCTTCATAGAGCATTCCCTTGCGTACAGAGCCTTCGCACGTTCTATCACGCGATACGCCCACATGAAGACGCCATCAGAACGATCGATAATCATTCTCGGAATATCCAGCATGAAGGGTTCATCAAGCTGAGACCAAACATACAGCTCGATGCCGTCGTAATTGTGGCTCTCAACACAGATTCGAAAAGTATTTTCCACCATTGCATTGACCAACAGCAGAGGATCTCGACAACTGCAGCAAATGTGAAGTCTTCTGCCAACGTGCTTTTCTATCTCTTCGCCGGTGGACTCGTCCTTGCTTCTCTCGAATCTTTTAATGGGAGATCTTTCTATCGTTTTCTCAAAGATTTCCACCGGACGTCTCGCATCATCTTCGCCGCATTCATCCAAGGCGTCAACGAACAGATATACCCAGCGGTCCTTCAAAACCTCGGTAATCACTGATTGAAAGTCTTGAGCTCGTTGTGACGTCTCCCATTGCCCAAGTCTTTCTTTCCTGGCGGTCCTCTAGAGTCGCATTGACGCTTAAAGAATTCCTCAAGGTTCGACAGTGCTCTGATTCTCTCATTACTGATTGATTGCTCCTTCAATAGTTGAAAGAGCACTGTCCGGTAAAGTCCAAGCATTGTCTTTTAAAGTGGAGAGCCACGGCCATGGAAGAAGAATGAAAGAGTGGTGCTTTTCATATTTCTGAATTCTTTCCATCCGAAGATTTGGTCGGGTTGTCGGGGGACTTTTATGCTGGCCTTTTGTGTTTCTGGTCTGACTGTCTGCAAATTTCTTCTTGTCGAAAACATGCCGCATCAGCGTGGGTTCTCCAGAGGCAGGCTTTCTTTTAATCCAAAGTAGGCCGCCATCGTGGTACCATTTTTCGTACGTTTTACAACTAGTCAACCACGAGCATGTAACATCTTCGGATGTGGATGTGATGCTGTAGTAGCGACTGTACATTATTGGAAAACTCAGAGATCGTTTGCAAGCGTCCACGGTGTTGACAGGGCCTTCTGCACCTGTAAGACAAGGTTAGCCATCAACGTACATGACAGCGACGAGATATCTTTTCTTACCCATATACATATTCCCATGAAAATTGGCTTTTTAAATCCGCGTTCTACGGCCTGAACTGCTGTCAGCAGGTGTCAATGGAGCAGTGTTGTAATGCTCTGGGTTCGAATTGCCCAGGAGCTCGTAAATGTTCATTTTGGCGTGTACGAGCGCTAATAGAGTGGTAGTGTTGTGTCAGGCTGGATGGCTGAGAGATTGATCTGCTAGAGGTTCTGACGATCTTATAGTCTGAAGAAACAATTGAGATAGAGAATGACAATGACAGGCAAAGCACCTGCTGTACAAAGAAATGCTCCACCCTGACGGTGTGCAATGCACATCAAAGGTACCTAGATGATGCTGCTGCTACTGATGTGGCCCAAAGACATACTCTATCATCTGAACAACTGATCGCAAACAGTTGGTAGAGATTAGTTATTAATCCCATTCTTTGACATCACTGAACGAAGCTGTCATGACAGCAGTACTCCCAAAAAACCTGCCGGGGTAGAGAATGAAGGCCATCTTGGAATAGAGGGCCTTTGTCTTGCAGTTAAGCACCAGCCCTGATCAAATCCAGCCGTGCAGCACCAAACAGGGCTGCTTGCCAGATGATCTCTTGAGCAACTGAATAGGTTCTATCTTTTGCTGTGGTATTAGAACAGCGGTATTCCAGATCAGCCACCCCATCCGTCGAGGCCCTAAGAAAGTGATCAGTGGTTTTCAGTCCAGCTGATTGTCGATGAGAGTCCATGAGATCTCGGAGATTATTAAGCTTACATGCTAGACTTTGACATCTCTTCCTTCCTTCCTGTTCATTGTCTAGTCCTCCTCGCTAGCTGCTGCTCCTGCTTTTGGTCGTCGTTCAAGAAAAAGGCGTGGCCGAGCCATCTCTAGCCGATGATACTTTAGTCGTGGCACAACCTCAGTTTCAATAACACATCCCTGTGGCTGCAGTATACACGACTCGGTTCGGGTTGCAATTGGCCTTTTCTCAGCCCCTGTTACGTTTCATAGTATACATGGGTTATCTCCGATTTATCCATGCCCCTGCACAATTGTACAGCAACCATCCGAAGGACAGACGAACATCACCAGTCAGAATGCTAGGGCAATATAACACAATGTCAGCCTTGTCTAAAGTAGGTATTCCGAAGCCACATTCACAATATCGATTCAACAAATCTGTTTTCTGAGCCGTTCGCCGCTCAAGCATAAAAGCCACGAAATTCCCTGGCAAAGACCGTGTGGTTCAAGCTGATTCACTTCTCTACCAACAATAGCCACTTTCCAACAAGCTTCCGAATGCTCAAAGAGATTCAAGATGAATTCTGCGTAATGATTGGAAGTCCCCGCATAAATGGCAGGGCTATCAAAGTGACGTGCTTCTATGAAGAGAAGGGGCTTTCTGGGGTTGGGGAGGTTGTACGCCCAGAGTCTGCCACCTTGACAGGTTAACTTTCCTTAAGCATTCATGCGAATCATAGTGACATGGTTAAGTTCGCGTCCCGTGAGGATGATGGTTTCAAAAAATTGTGTGGGGAATTAGTAAGATGGGAAAATGAAATCAAGGAAGTGATTGGGCAAGATCTTGCTGATCAGCAGCAACAACAGCAGCAGCAGCAACGAGATGGGAAGAACAGCAGGCAAGAAAATGCAACTTTCTCACCACCTCACGAATACCATCATACTGGAGACAATGTTAGTTCGGGAACTGGGCACATATTCCCAGTAGCTCACTTTTCTGGAGATAACAGATTCTAGGATGAGCCTCGACCCTGGGATCGTATTCTGTTCTGAAACAGTTTCGTGTTGTTCTGTAATGTGGTATCATTTTGATTGACTGCAGAGATAGTATTTTGAATACATGGATCATTGTTTGTATAACTCTCCGATCATCAAGATAACACGGCAATATCATGACTTTAACCACATGGTGTGTAAGCCAACGTCAACCAACAACAAACCAGTATGAATACATCAGTGAGAGAACGATGATAATGTCATCATCGTGAAGCCCGTCGTAGTGGATGGGTATATGGTGGAGAGGTATCGGAAGCCTCAACTGGTTATTGATTGATAGCCTTCAGATAAAGGCTCCGAGTTGTTGTATTCGTATTTCGTATTTGTGGCAGTTCGTAGCATTTTGTTCTTCTGTCCGTAGATGTCCCTCAACTTTTTCCTTTCTTCTCTTCACAAACTAAGCTGATCGACACTTCCAACCCTGCCAGTCGCTCCTATCCGTCCACCAGCCTTCGTCACCATGCCCAATCGGTAGAACCGCTCTTCGCCCGTCGCGCTTCTCCCGCCTATGTACCATTTCTCATGACCCAACGCGTCTCGAAACCCGCCCGAACCGCTAGAACTATCGCTGCCGCGACGTCGGCGGTCATGATTATAAACGATTGGTATGGGCCCTGAGGTGGGTGATGTCGATATGGGTAATGTACTTTCTGCTGTTGCTGTCGTAGGACTTGTCGCCGGGGTTCGGCTATGTGATTGTGGGCGTGTTGTAGAAGGCGAAGGTCTGTGGTGTGGAGGATGGTGGTGATGATGGTGATGTGATCGATGATGAGGATGGTGATGTTGTTGGTTCGGTGTCGATGTCGTCGTCGTCGTCGTTGATGGATTTGCTGATGCAGTTGCGTTCTGTGATGAAGTTGAGGGTGGAGGAGTGGTGGACGACGACGACGACGAGGATGTCGCCTTGGTGGCTATCGCTCGCGCACCGGAGGTGATTTGTGTAGAAGTCTGCGAACCAGCCGCGGAGGTTGCCTTGAAGGCTGATTGTGCTCTGAATGCGGCGAGGAAATTCGCCAGGAATGGGCGATTCGTCGACATTTTGGAGGAGTCGGAGTGTGACATTCGACGATCGCCTGCGTTGTTGTATTCTAGTCGATGTCCGTGTCCTGAATGGTCGCGCCAGGCGATGTAGACGTGTTATCTATTCTATGAAGTCGTAGTAGTTGTAAATGGAAGTCAGACCGAGGCTTCAAAACAATAAACCAAGGCCGAGTCAAGTTGTGGTGGCGGTTGACTAGCGATGGATGATGGAGAAAGTCTGATAGGCGAAAGATTGAGGCGGAATCCCGAAGTCTCCCGCTGAGCGTTTTGGCTGTGGGGGGCTGCGTTCTATGGGGGAAATGACGTCGACTATTTTATATGATATTTTTGCAATTATCTTGATTAAATCTATTTTTTCCCTGTATGTGAACTCTGTCGTACATTAGCCTTAGCAACTTTCCACTACATTGTCAACCGTCTATAGGTTGTGGTGTTAGTTCGTCATCTGCAGTGGTGCTTCTAGAAGTGCATCTATATACAGCGTGCTTAGACTCATCCGGAAAGCCGAGACACGATACATGCTCCAACCATCCAAGCAATCAGAGCAGACTCGGAATGAATCGGTCCAGATTGTGCTGGGCTGTCATCTGGTGCAGGTGATCGATGACTGTGCACTGACTACTCATAGTGTGGGATGCTATTGATGTCCTCCAATCATATGCCTGCCGTTTGGAAGCGTCGATATCCCCGCACCGGCCGTATAGTGAAGGGATAGATAATGGCTTGTCTTTGATATTATGTTTGCTGAAATCTTGATGGTCACCCTTTTCTTATTGAGGTTTGCTTGGCAATCGAGTCTTCCAACATGCTCTTCTGCCGAGCGATCTCCGTGCGCATCGCCAAAGCCCGTCCATGGAGTGCTTTTGCTGCCAGTACAATTGCCTTGAGACTCTGTGAATTGGTTTCTGTAGCACCAGATGAACTGTCGCAGGACTCTACGACCTCGATAAGACTGTTAAGTCTGCTCGCAAGTTGCATTGAAAGTTCCTGTAGCACAATAATCTCCATGGCAACAACGGTGGATGACGAGGATGGTTCATAGGGACCCATTTTGAAGCGGGCACAACGTGCCTTATGCGCACCGACTGCATCTGGAGAATGCCGGTCTGTGTCTTGGACCATCCTGGCGTGTAATAACATCGCCTGCCATAGATCTATGAGGCGATTATGGCATGAAAATAGAAGATATAGCAGTGAGATATCGACTAACTCCATTGACCTGCTCGCTGTATCGGGAACGCTATCGCTGATGAAGTTCTTTAGTTGTTGTGCCTGCTCAATCAGTGGTATGTAGAGATCGGCCAATTTGTGCGTCAAGGCATAAGTTTTGCCAACTCCGAAATTGACTTCGTCGTCGGCAATAACGTCTTCAGTCCAATCAGAGGTATCCGGCGGTATAGATGGGGCATCCAATGTTTGTTTATGAACCGTAAAAGACGGCAGTTGTCTTGCTAGAGATTCCAATGAGACCGACATACTTGTTAGTTGCAGGAACACATTTGGTGACTGCAGTGTGTCTGGAACTTCAATGCCTAGATAATGAGAGGAACTCTTCGGCCTCTGTGCTGGTTCGTGTTCTAGTATGCGAATCCCATCGTCGCCGAGCTTGCCATCACTTCTAGTGTCTGCATAGTTTAGGGCCGAGGGCATATCACTGCATGTATTACCTGTCGGATTCTCGTCTGTTGCTGGGGGCTGAAGTTGAGATAGCGAATCAAAGTGATCAATCAAAGGGTTGTTTTCAGGTACAGTCCAGTCCATAACCACACTATCAAAAATGTCATCTAATAACTGTCAGCAGTGTGACTTATTGGTGAATGCTAATAAATTTACCATTTGCATCAAGAAATGAAAGCTCATTGTCAAATGCCTTATTGAATGTATCAATACTTGACGTGGTCGGTAATTGCTTCGGCCGAACCTGGCCTCTCATCGAAGGACTATATGAACAGCCGACTCCTGCTTTGAGACATCTGGCACAGGTATCATCGTTCCTTGTAGATGATCTTGGACATTTCAGCTTAAAAGAATGGCAACGATCGCAGGCTAAACGACGTCGTAAGGGGGCTTGTTTTGTGGTTGACATCTTGGGTTCTGTGGTGTTGTATGCCGCCCTTCTTGTTGCATCGGTATAAGAACGAATCATGCCATCATAAGTAGTTGCCCTCCACGACACCCTTCAAACTAAAGTAACAACGGGAAGATGCAAGACAAAAATGCAGTCAACTTTTAGGACATTGTATCAGCCTGTCAGATCACGTGATACAAGAAGCAGTCGCCATTCCCAAATAGGCATAGTATGCTAGTTCACCCGCGATTCCGTGATGGAGTTCCGGTTTTCGTTCGACGGCACTTCAAGACTTCTTCGCTTTACAGACCACATTTGATTTCGTCAATTGTCGTTCAAGAACGTCAACATGGTACGTCACACCCCTTGAAGAATGCGAGGTGAACCGTGATTGGAACTGTCAAGTGGCAATGGAGAGGATTGCCCATCGGAAGCTCGGTTGATGACAGCATCGGATGTCTTGACAGTCCGCGGCATATCTCTATGCAATGGAGTAGAGATTTGAGATCTTGCAATTCATTATTTGCACTGCTAACTGTTTGTCTGGTACAGCCTGTCTACAACACCCCTCTCACACAGAACTTGCTCAAGAGAGCTTCATACAGCCCTCCGTACCGATCTCCTTACGGACCTCAGTGAGTACACCGATACGATCTTCCGCCCCGTTTTTCAAATTGGACATAGCAAAGTCGAGCGAAGGAGGAGCAGAGCGCATGAGAAAAATAGACTGGGATTGCTTGACCCAATCGAAAACCGACGTGGAGATTGAGTGTGCAAGATGGACTGACGTTGACATCATCACCAGATACTCCGTTGCTACTCACTGGCATGGCATAACCCTTCCAAAGCTCACCAAGGCGTAAGTCTATACACATTCTATCGTATACCAAAAAATCAGGCCCATGCTGATCGTATTCGTGGTAGTGGCACTATCGCTGGCGGATTCGGTGTTGCCGCCGGACTCTTCGCCGTCTTCTTCTTCGGTGAAGTTCCTCGTGTCAGGAAAGATATTCTCCAGAAACTTCCTTTCTTCGACAAGTACTTGGACCGCACTGTGCCCCCTGAGGACAACGTAAGTCCACTTACCATGGCGTACTATCGTCTCATTCGGATCTTTGCTAATCATATGAATAGCCCTTCTAAGCGCGTGCGTCTTTCTTGAACGACTTATACCGCTGACCAGTGGAAACGAAGCGCGTGAGCAGTTGCAAAGATATCCAAGTTACCAAGACGGCTCCGCTTCTGTAGAATAGAAAGCAAATATTGATAGCATATAGAACGTCAACCGCCTATTTCCTTTGTGCAATCATTGGTCTGTGTCGCCGAACGGCCAACTGTATAGATACACTCCCTACAGAACTTACCTAGGCACATGAAGTCCATGCCACATGGTAGTCGTGACATGGTCCTCTGTCTAATGGACACTGACTAGGCACATTTAAGCTTAGTCCAGATGTCAAACCCCGTAACCCCTTTTGGTCACTGATCGGACCATATCATCCCAACAGCCACACTTAACCCATGAGGGAAACTTCAAGCGTGGCACAAAGCGATTGTAAACTCTGATTTGTGCCTTCAAACGAGGCCCCTCGGCGGCTTATCTGTGGACATACTCCATAGTACGTTAGGGTAACTTGGCTCTGATAAGACCTCTCTTTATCTGTGGAGAAGGGGAGATCTTATCCCACACTTCATTGACTACACTTTCTGCCATTCCCAGTTAGCATTCTCCAATTCTCGAATCAAGTTCCGGATGCACTGCACTATGTTTCATCAATCATGTAACTTGGTCGATGACTACAGCCAATTATCAATTCTTGGTCCCCTCCGCCGCGATAACATGTCAAACCGCATGGCATACAACTACAGGATTCTCTAGCTCATCCAACCAAAAGGATGATCTTCTCGATGTACCTCTCCAGTAGCAACTACTCCGCAGCGGTTCACTACGCGTGGCATGCATGGGGCTGCGCCTTGACGTAAACTAGCACCAGAAACTTAGTTACTTATGTTAAACCCTGAAGCTAGTCTGTGACCCTTATCTCGTGGCTGTCCTTTAGGATGGTTGTTCGCATGAACATTCCCAACGCATGCTAGCGTTGCGGAGGCGATCGAGATATATCTGGTGAGATGGCTGATAGCTATCATCGATTACTCAATTATAAAGGGATGTGACTCGTCGTTTGATGGCTACTATATAGTATATATTGGTATGTATGCGGACCCCGGGAGCTGCATACTTCTAGCTATCGACTGTGCTAGGGTTCCAAGGTTAACATTATTCTAGAGAAGACAGTGCTAGCAAATGAGCGAAACTACAAAATGGCAGCTACCGAAGCCACAACAGCACCAAAAACGTATCGCGACATCGACCATGCACAAGTCACGTCAGTCCTCCCCGACGGCGACGTGCCCATAACCGATCATGCCCTTGCCTCCGACGATGCGGTCCTGGTAGCATTGGGTTACAAGCAGGAATTCAAGCGCGAGTTTTCTCTGTGGACAACTTTCTGCGTCAGTTTTGCGGTGTTGGGACTTTTGCCGTCCTTTGCTAGTACATTGTACTATGGCATGGGATACGCGGGAACGGGTGGTATGGTCTGGGGCTGGTTGATTGCCATGGTTTTCATTCAGTGTGTTGCTATGGCTATGGCGGAGTTGTGTTCTGCTATGCCGACGAGGTATGTCCTATATCGTTTTGCAAAGAGTCGTCTATTGCGTACTAACGTTCTGTTTTGTATAGCGGCGGTCTATATTATGCAGCAGCTGTTCTCGCACCTCCCGGCTACGGCCCCTTTGCAGCGTGGATCACAGGCTGGTCGAACTGGATTGGACAAGTGACCGCTGCTCCCTCAGTTGATTATGCACTGGCTGCCATGATCCTCGCTGCAGGCAGTATCGCGAACCCGGATTACGTCCCCACGAACTGGCAGACGTATCTTCTCACCGTGCTCATTCTCATCATCCACACTGTGATTAGCAGTATGCCCACCAAATGGATCGCAACATTCAACTCCTGGGGTTCAACGTTCAACATCATCGCACTGGTCGTTACCATCATTACTATCCCAGCGGCGACTAGCAACAGCCCCAAGTTCACATCAGCGGCCGATGTCTGGGGCACGATTTACAACGGCACCGATTACCCAGACGGTGTTGCGATCCTCATGTCCTTTGTCGGCGTCATCTGGACCATGTCAGGCTACGACTCCCCCTTCCATCTATCAGAGGAATGCTCCAACGCCAACATCGCGTCTCCGCGTGCCATCACAATGACATCCGCAATCGGCGGCTTGCTAGGCTGGTTCCTACAGCTCGTCGTCGCCTACACCGTGAGGGACATCGACTCCGTAATCGGCTCTGATCTCGGCCAACCGTGGGCTTCGTATCTGCTCCAAGTCTTGCCCCAAAAGACAGCCATGGCGATCCTAGCATTGACCATCGTCTGCGGCTTCTCTATGGGCCAGGGATGCATGATCGCCGCCTCTCGAGTGACGTACGCCTACGCCCGCGACGACTGTTTTCCACTCTCCGGCTTGTGGAAACAAGTAAATACCCACTCGCAAACACCGATCAACGCAGTCATCCTCAACGGCGTGCTCGGCATCCTAATGTGTCTGCTCATTTTCGGCGGCTCAGTCGCAATCGGCGCCCTGTTCAGTATAGGCGCAATCGCGCAATTCATTGCCTTTGCAATCCCCATCGCAATCCGCGTGTTTATTGTCGGCGACAGGTTCAAGCCCGGTCCCTGGAATCTGGGTAAAATGAGTAAACCCATCGGTGCCACCGGCGCAATGTTTGTCTTTCTCATGTTACCCATCCTGTGTCTGCCGAGTGTGACGGGTAATGATTTGACGGCTGATTTGATGAATTGGACATGTCTGGTGTATGGGGCGCCGATGCTGGCGGTTTCGATTTGGTGGGTGGTTGATGCGAAGAAGTGGTTCAAGGGTCCCAAGGTTAATGTCGAGCATTCTTTGTATGGGATTCAGGATGTTGCGGGTGTGCCTCTTCAGGATGAGGCCGAGAAGGAGGATGACGCTGCTACCGTCTCCAAGGATGGTGCTGATAGTAAAGATGTGGTTGCTTAAGCGTCAGTATAGGTGCGGATGAGGGACGAGTGAAGAAATTTCCTTGTATATAATAATACGTGATACCATATATCCAACGATCGTTGCAATTTCCATCACATACATAAGTGGCAAGAAGAGAAGAAAGAGACTATTTCTCAATATTTGATGATCGAAAATGCCTCAGCGCAAAGGACCTTGAAAAAAACGAAAAAGCATAGTACACAAAGAATTCTTATAGTAGAAAAGAAAGGTTACATAATAAATAAGAAGAGAACAAAATACACCACGTATCATTCGTCATTAATCAACCTTGCCAGCTGAGCCTCCAGTCAATAATGCTTCTTTATTGTCAAGACGGAAGAAACCAGCACCAGTGGTACCGCCAGTACCCGCTCCGTATCCGAGGATACCACCGCCGTTAGTACCTCCATATCCTGACGCTCCTCGGCGCGAGAGTCTCCTGCGATGGGCAATGTACGCGGCGATGGAGCTGATGACGAGGATGATGGCTGACCATATAGGGTGGTTGGTGATGAAGGACTTGGTATGGAAGAAAGTGGCTTCAAAAAAGCCGATGGTGGATTTGGATCGGAGCTTGGGTGGGTCGCTGATTACCAAGGGTATGGTTTCGAGGATTGAGGTTCGGGATGGCATGATGTTGGCACCGCTGCTGGTAGAGTCCCAGTAGCGTCGGTTCTGTGTCTATGTTAGTAAAGAGACCTTGTAAATACTCAGGCTTCGATCACTTACATCTTCATCGTTGATGATAACTCGCTCACCGTCCTTCACATCAATTCCGTAGGTAATACGCAACCAGCGGTCCCAAAAGTCACCGTCAACCCAGGCAAAAGCGACTTGCTTCTTGTCTTCTTCCCGAATGTTGATATGCATGCTCTTTGCGGCGCGTAAAGCTCGCTGGTCATCACGATCCTCGGCTTCTTCTATGCGCAACTGCTTGGCGTCTCGAAGTTCCTGTCTCTCAAGGCGAAATAGCTGGGTCTGCTTATCCATCCATTCTAGAGCAGCGTTCTTTAATTCAGCCTGACCGAGTCTGAACTCATCGGATCGCTTGTGGCTGAGGATACCGAGAACCACATATTTGTTCTGCATAATCTCCTTTGCATTGGAAGCCGTTAGCTCCGGTACGATTGGAAGCCAGTGGGCGCGCATCCATTCCAAGACTCGAGGGTTGTCTCTCATGTCATACGGAGCTAAAGCATTAAAGTATGTTGGCCTTCCGTCTCTAACCACAAGCAAGCGTGGCCATGTGGAGATCTTGAATCTATCTGCAAGGATTTCACTATCGGTCTTGACCAGTCGTGCATGTCCAACTAAAGGTAGAGCCAGCTGCTCCAAGGCTGCGAAGTCCTCGGAAGTGGTGGCTTTGTCGAAGAAGTAAAGAAAGATGACGTCGCCAGTTTCCTCCATTTCCTTAAACGTCGATGCATCGACATATTTGACACCCGCGCCAGTGTCTACTGCTGTCTGAGCGTAGCTGATCAGATCGCCCACTCCGCGGAGACCTTCATATTCAACCTTCTCTCCGCCTTTGAAGAAAAACATGGTTGGGTATCCTTTGACACCTGCATCTTTGCAAAGGCGCTTTTCAACGTCGCAGTTGACTTCGCCAACATTGAGCTTGCCCTTCATCTCTTTGGCCATAGTCAGCCAAGGAGGCGCTAGAGCTTGACAATGATGGCACCACGGAGCATAAAACTTGACAAACCAGGGATCGCGGGTCCGGGTGACAAACTTTTGGAAGCTCTCAGCTGTTAGTGGAACTGAAGTTCCTTGAGGATTGTAGATGATCGAAGGTTTCTCTTCGGTTGTCTTGGAGGTCTTCGGGGCGGACGTTGTTTCCTTTTCATCCCCCTTAAGCTGGGATACTTTCTCGTTATGGTTCTCAGCAGCTTTAACGCCAGCAGCGGGGTCTTTGTCTTTCGCTTGGGGCACGTCCGGTTCTTCACTGACATCAACGCTATTTGCGCCGGGTTCAGGCAGCTTGACTCCGCTGGCTGGACGAGATCCAGGGCGTATTTGCTCCAACCTTTCTTCGATAAAATTACTCAATCCCTGCATATCCTTTTTGCCCGAGTATTGCTCAACCAGTTCACCATCATGGTAGAGAGAGAATGTGGGAAAATACTTGACATCCAACTGCGAACATAGATCCCGGTAGGCCAAGCAGTTCATCTCTGCAAAATGGAAATCATAATATCCGGTAAATGAGTTCAAGGAGGATTGGGTATCCGGCGATTTGGTGGAGGAGGATGATAGAGGGTCGGAGGTCTGTGGCACGTCAGTCTTGAGCGTGAAGAGTAAACATTGAGGATTCATACATAGTAGAACTCATATAACGTTTGCCATGTCGGCGCGATAGCCTGGCAGTGTGGACAGGACGGAGAAAAATGCTTGACAAGCCTATTGATCGATTATTAGCATTGATGATACGAGTAATTTACAAGGGCTGAGAAAGTACCAGTATCCATCTGCGATAGTACTCTTAAAGTTGTCTGGGTTCAACTCCATCTCTGGCGGAACGTCGATGCCATTAAAAGTCGTGCTCGTGGGCCCATCTTCAACCTCGTCCGTTTCTTGTCTCTTGTAGAGGTTCGTGGCTAGGGAAGGAACTATAGCGAGCGAAAAAAGCGACCACGTCAACAGAGACGACTTCATAGTGGCGGTGTCACAAGCGAGTGACTGAAAGAAAATCTTCCTGAAAGAAAAGGATCGTCAAGGTGCTCAGTACATTTGCGTCCCAGGCGAGCTGTCAAGATCGGCGCATTGATAAGGACTAACGGCGGGAGTCGGTGTAAGCAGGGCGAGAATGGTCGGAAAGAAGGTATAGGAAGTTGTATAAAAAATGACTCGATAATTCCACAAAGGCCGCAATCCGTGGCCAGGAACGTCCAAGATGGGTGGCAGGATGATGTTACAATATGGAGGTGGCACTCCTGGTAACTTGACTTTAGAGGACGGGGCGATCTGTCCCTTTTGGGCGTGGCGCCAAAGTCGGACTAGTTTATCCGCTCCGGGTTGCACGACTTCCGTCAACGACCACCACCAAAGCTACCCGGCAAAGCGACGCTCCAGTCTACAATTGCGCCTCTCAGCTGCGGAATTGACAAGAATTCATATCTGCTGCTCAATTTCGCCGTCTCGAGATGAGGCAAGCTCTGAGATTATTCGCCAATGTCAAGGCAGCCCGGTACTTGGAGCCTTTTGCGCCCACCGGTCTGACCGGGCTCGTCACACATCCCAGTCCTCGTTCGACACTCATCTTTCTCTATACGCAGACACTCGAGAAGCTCAAGCAATTCCCAGAGTCCTCAGCCTATCGCCAGTCTGTAGAAGCTCTCACCCGCCACCGCCTTCAGATTGTCGAGTCCTCCAAGCCCCCCGGTTTCGACGAATGGCTCCAGCGCGTTAAGAAAGTCGTCGCCGAGAACCCCGAACAATTCGCGAAAGCTCGATTGGCAAATGGTACTTTTGCAGGAATCCAGCAGGATGATATTCACGGCGGCACCAAGGCAATGGAATGGGACGGAGCTGTTGGACCTGTTACCGAAGGACCCTTGAGAACACCGGAGGAGGTCGCTCAATGGGAAGCAATTATTGAAGATGCTAGCAAGCCTGAAAGCGCTTCAGATTTTCATGAAGAGACTATCAACTGGGAGAGCGAGCCCTCATTGGAGGCAGAACAGTCAGTTATTTCTAAAGCTTGGTCGACTTTAGGTGCAATGGGCTAACCTATTATAGAATCGCGGAAATTGAAAACAAAATCGGCGCTGGTCTTATCGAGGAAGTTATTCAAGTTGCCGAAGGCGAGCTCAGCCTCGTGGATGAGTTGGCTAAGGCCCAAGTGTAAGTTATCAATTCTTCGAATGTGTCTTAGTCCTTGCTAATTTACGTATAGGTGGGAGGAGCTTGCTGAAAAGCCCAAGCCCGGGCAGTGGACATATTTCTCTCGCGACACACATACTCCTGGAAAGCCTTGATTGTGCCAGAGATTGAGTATAGATGTATTTATAAGCTTTTATTTGTTTAGACAAGATCAATTTCATGCCTTTCTGGTCTCCAACGAATGTGCCAAGCAATTGACTGGCATTGATACTTCATCAACTCGATAAACTCGCAGACAGTTGTCTTGAATCTCTTCATACGATTGGATGCTTTAATCAAGAATGACTGTATCGAAGTATGTAGTGAGTATATTTACTCATGAACGACCGACCGACTGGCCGTGGGTGGGCACACTAAACCCCTTCTAGACAGCCCACTCCAAACTGGACACATTAATGATCTCCGCGATCACAGCAACACTGCGACCACAACACTACACGCTCCAACAAAACACTATTGTCACTTAGTGTTGCCATACCCACGACTTCAGATACTTACTGTACAGAGTTATCACAACTAATCTATCGTGGTGCCTTTTCACTCTGAACGAGCCCGTCCTCACGGGCACACCTACACCCCTCAACACACCAACAAACAAGCAACATGCGGCTCGATATCAAGGTGCGTTTGGTTTGTGAGCAGGATGTTTAGCTTCGAATGAAGCATCGACGCCTTGCATATATTCGAATTTCAAGTTGTGAAAAAGACTGACTCAATTGTGGTCACAGCGACAACTCTTTGCTCGCTCAGAGCGAGTAAAGGGTATTGACTTCCACCCGACAGAGCCATGGGTAAGTGAGGCACCATTTGCGATTGATCTCTGCTAACATATCTACAGATTTTGACCACGCTCTATAGCGGTAAGTTTTATTCCTAGAGAGGGGGGAGGAGATCTGGATTCGATACTGATCATTTCAGGACACGTCTACATCTGGTCCTACGAAACTCAGGTATGACACTTTGCCTCGACATACCGCGTTGATTATGTATACTAACAATGATTCTGATTTTGTAGTCGATCATCAAGACATTCGAACTCACCGATGTCCCCGTTCGCGCTGGTCGTTTTATCGCCCGAAAGAACTGGATTGTTTGCGGTAGCGATGATTTCCAATTGCGAGTTTACAACTACAACACATCAGAGAAAATCACATCATTCGAAGCTCATCCTGACTACATCCGATCGATTGTCGTCCATCCTACTCAGCCCTTCGTCCTTACAGCGTCAGATGATATGACCATTAAGTTATGGGATTGGGACAAGGGTTGGAAATGTGTACAGGTCTTTGAGGGCCATAGCCACTATGTCATGGGACTTGCTATCAACCCCAAGGACACAAACACATTTGCATCTGCCTGTTTAGATCGGACAGTCAAGATCTGGAACCTTGGCTCAGGACATGCAAACTACACTCTTGAAGCTCACGGTATGCATAATCGTCTTGTTTAGTAAGTGCTAATCAAAACTAACGATCGTCTAGAAACGAAGGGTGTGAACAGTGTGGATTACTATGGACAAGCCGACAAGCCGTACCTCTTAACGACTTCCGACGACAAGACTGTCAAAGTATGGGACTACACCACCAAGGCATTGATCGCGACCCTGGAAGGACATACGAGCAACGTCTCCTTTGCCTGCTACCACCCAGAACTTCCCGTTATTATTTCCGGATCCGAAGATGGCACAGTCAAAGTCTGGCACGCCAACACATATAGGTTGGAACAATCGCTCAATTATGGACTCGAGCGAGCATGGTGTGTCAGCTACCAGAGAGGCCGACAGGGTATCGCGATGGGTTTCGATGATGGTGCTGTTGTCGTTAAGATGGGAAGAGAGGAGCCAGCTGCTTCCATGGACGGTTCTGGAAAGGTCATTTATTCACGACACACCGAAGTGGTCTCGACAGTCATTAGAGGTGACGACTTGAAGGACGGCGTACCTCTCGCTTTGCCTACCAAGGACTTGGGCTCGTGCGAAATCTACCCTCAAACCCTTGCTCATTCACCAAATGGCCGATTCGTTTCCGTGTGCGGTGACGGCGAGTATATCATCTACACAGCGCTTGCGTGGCGCAACAAGGCTTTCGGGCAAGCTTTAGATTTTGCATGGGGCTCCAGGGACAACAGTAACGATTATGCTATTCGTGAATCTGCAACAAGCGTCAAGATTTTCAAGAACTTCAAGGAACAAAAGGAAGGACTGGATGTCGGCTTCCAGGCCGAGGGTCTCTCTGGCGGTGTTCTTCTGGGTGTCAAGGGACAGGGAGGTATTGGCTTGTTCGATTGGGAGACCGGTAACCTAGTCCGCCGTATTGAGGTTGAGCCACGCGAGGTAAGTCCTGTCAAACCTCGTCATTGATGTTGGAAGCTAATGGCCACAGGTTTACTGGTCTGAATCTGGCGAACTCGTCGCTCTTGCTTGCGAGGATACATGCTACATTCTCCGCTTCTCTCGAGAAAACTACGTCAACGGCCTGAATGCTGGAGAAGCCGACGAAGATGGTGTTGAGTCTGCATTCGAGGTCGTCACCGATATCAGCGAGACTGTCCGAACAGGTGAATGGGTTGGCGATTGTTTTATCTACACAAACTCAACCAACCGGTTGAACTATTTGGTCGGTGACCAGACATACACCATCTCACACTTCGACCAGGCCATGTACATCCTTGGCTACTTGCCTCGTGATGGACGGATTTACCTTGCCGATAAGGATGTCGAGATTGTGTCTTTTGCGCTTTCGTTGTCAGTGGTGGAGTACCAAACCTTGGTTCTCCGAGGCGATATGGACTCTGCTGCCGAGCTTCTCGCAGACATCCCACGCGATCAAATGACCAAGATTGCTCGTTTCTTGGAAGGTCAAGGATTCAAGGAGCTCGCTCTTGAGGTCTCACCAGACTCCGAACATCGCTTCGACCTTGCTCTTTCCCTCAGCCGTCTTGACATCGCGCTCGAACTCGCCCGCGAAGCCGACGTCGAGCACAAATGGAAGACTGTCGGTGACGCAGCCCTGACCGCCTGGGACCTCAGCCTTGCGCAAGAATGTTTCACTCACGCCAAGGACCTCGGCTCACTACTCCTCCTCTACACCTCCAGCCGCAACACAGACGGACTACGCTCGCTCGCCGAACAAGCTTCACTCGCCGGCCTACATAACGTGGCTTTCTCTGCCCTCTGGACCATCGGCGACATCGACGCCTGCATTGACCTCTTGGTCTCAACCAACCGTATCGCCGAAGCCGTTCTGTTCGCACAAACCTACAAACCTTCCAAAACACCCAAATTGGTTCTCCAATGGAAAGAATCCTTGGAACATTCCGGTAAAGCCAAGGTTGCCCGTCTTATTGGTGTACCCCCCGGTGCCGAGGGCGTCGAAGCTGACGATGACCTCTTCCCGGAATGGGATGAATACCTAAGACTTGAGAAGGAGGGGCCGCCAGAGCCCCCATCTTCAGAGTCTCTGATTGATATTGACGCTGAGAATGGCGAGGCTGAGACGGCAGTTAATGGTGGCGCGGAGGTTGAGGTCGAAGCGTGAAATTAGATTAATATCTTCCTTCTTTCTTTCTATTATTCTGTCAATTTATCATTTTTCAAAATCGGTTCATGGGATGTATGTATGTCTTGAATGGCCCTGATCGATGTTATAATTCTTACTTATACAGTAGTCGTAACTATGTCGGAGTCTCTGTGGCCACAACCATCAGTACAAACTATCAAGTCACATCACTCACCAACAGCTTCTTATGTCTGAATATTCCCAATAACCGCTTACGTATGCCAATGTAACTACTGCGTAGGTACGTAGTGAGGAAAAGAACAAAGAAGTCGAGGTGCCACAGCGTGGCAGGCATTCCTAAGCCCTCATCCCCAGCCCTAAGTGGGGCCCGCCTTCTCATCGATGGCTGGGGAAATGCACTCTCATTGGATGGAATTAGTGACAGCATACTCCACTTAGCGATCCAACCAATCATATAACTTCACGGTTATCAAGAGCATGTTTCCCCCAGGCTGGAAGAGTTTCTTTCTCTAGATTTGAAGTTTTAAACGCGACATATGCTTGTGGGATATGGAGAAAATCTTGGCTATAAGCGGCTTGTTTGGAAATTTAACCTGACTGAAGGATCCAGTATGTCCCAGATCCGGACGTGCTTGTCATTGGCAATGTGGATGTTTCTGTTGAGCATATTGGGTTGATGCAATAAAATGTTGCGAGTGCCTCTCTACTACAGTTGTCTCTCTACCCTTCTAGACTGATGGTCAATTGTATGTTTACTATACTCACAGCCTGAATACATTGTTGGGAAATACTCACCGGCATAATTCGTCGACATCAATTCGACAGTTGCTGGGTCGCTCTGTGCTCAGCTGCTTGGCCAACCAGGCAAAATGATCTTCACACTAAATACGTTATCCAAGGTTTTCGCCTTGATATCGTTCATTCTCAGTATACTATGCCTGTTTGCCGGGTCACAGAAATCGCTCTTGCAGAATGCGAGTGTCATGTTGGTCAGTACTCATCGATAGTGACTCCTGTGATATAAGTCAATACTGATACTGAACTTTTCATGGATGAACAGCTCGATACGTCAGCATCTCAGCCTATCTCAGCAATTCAATCAACGATGAATAGCACGACTGCTGATCTGGGCTTAAAAGACTTCTACGCCATACACGTCTTGACATACTGCGAAGGAAATTTCGAAAGCCGCGGCGAGGGCGGACTGAACGTCACGAGTTGCTCAAAGCGCGAAGTACCATTTGCTTTCGATCCGACGAAAGTTTTCTCAGCCACTTTCAGGGCTGGATTCAACATATCGGACGTCAACTGGCCGGATAGTATCAACGATGACTTTGAAGTCATGGAAATGACTACCAAAGCCATGTCCGTGATGTATATTATCGGAGTGACGGCAACGGGAGTCGCATTTCTCATGGAGATTCTGCTTTCGCAAGCTGGAGGAAAGCCGTCCATGTTTGCGCATTTGTTCTTTGTCGTGGTATGTCACCCATCTAGAGTCTGGCTGAGCACAAAGTCTAATATCATCCCGTGTAGCTCAGCTTTGTTTGTCTCGGGGTCTCATCTTCCGTAGCGTCGGTGATTGCTATTCAATTCGTGAACCTCATCAACCGACACGGTCAAGACTATGGAATAGTCGCGAAAGGGGGAAACAGCTTCCTTGGCATGACATGGGCTGCCGTTGTGCTCTCATTCCTCACGATTGTTATCAGTGTCAGTACATTACCTGCCTCTGGCGGTTATGCCGTTTCAGAGAAGGAAATAGATGATGTGTAGGTAGCAGTCCCATACTAGATTATGTTTATATGTGAATATTCTGACTCCGACAACTTGCATGCGTACTCGGCTCAATTTGCCATGAAGCAATTTGAGGAATCAGTTGAACGTAAGCCCATGTAGGACTGAAGTGTGCCTTGGGTACACAGCTTTACCAGTTAACGCGATAATAATCGGAATCGTGACAATATTGCGGGTGTACGCGTCCCTAATTTCGTATGTTACTGGTCGATAATGGCACCCCGGTGAACTGAGTGATTTTGATTGCTAGCTTACATAGCATTTGAGGTATTAATTTGCATTCATTTGTCGCACCATGGAACTTGCCAGAGACTGAAGCTAATTCGACATTTTTCCGAGACTGCATCTCATGCGTAACCAATGGTAGCCGTGTTGTTTCTGGAACTAAACACCGTAGGATTGCTGGGACAATGATCACTGGTACTGCGGGCGACTGAGTGGTGGATGGACTGGATTCACTCCGCTTCCCTCCTGTATGTAACCTGCACGTCACGGCTCGGATTAACCTCAGGGATGGCCCTTGGTCGGACGCTGAGGTACTCAGAATAGATCCCTCGTAACCGTGTTTAGAAGTGTTCGAATAAAAGGTCGGCCTTCTCACCAACAATGGCAAAAATAGAGTCAGGTATACTGTGCTTCGTAGATAACAGCAAGCCCCGCCCCCGCAATCTCCCGATATTTGTGCGCAGCAAACGAACAGTTGCCCATTCAGGCACTTATGTGTCTATGTTTCTCTGTTGTATCGCAGGGTCGGACTACTCCAGTGCTTGGCGGGCACGGTTGATCGTTCTGATTCGCATGTGATACCCTCACCGGGGGGCATCACTGAATGGGGAGATCCGGGCGTCTCGCACAGGGATTGATGACTCGTTTCTCGGGATGTCGCTTCTGAAAGGGGCATTGTAGTAATCAAACGAGTGTAAAGTAGAGGTCGGCAGTATGAGCGTAAAAGTTGTACGGTGACTGTTGTTTGAGGAAAGAGCTGATGTGGTTGGTGGAGAGGGCAAACAAGACGTGACGTGACGGAAGGCCCCGCGATGACATCGTTGATCCTTTTGGCAGGCGCAACAAGTTGCTCTGGAGGAAGGCGCGTCCTGGGGCAAGCTTTGTGTCACTTGGGTTGCCCCTCCTTCCGTTTCCATAAACAACCTCACCTTCCTCCTCTTCTTCTTCCTCTTCTTCTTTTTTCTTTTTTTTCTTCCTTCTATCTCACCCATCCTCTCCTTCAAACCTCACCTCTGCATAGCTTCTGCGAGCTTCATCGACCAATCTTACTACGGAAGAGCTTCCTCCCTCTCCACACTTCATTCCTTTCCACCTGTAACACGCGCATTAGCTCGGTTCATCACTTCCCAACATGGGTAAAAAAGCAATTCAGTTCGGTGGCGGCAACATTGGCCGTGGCTTCGTTGCCGAGTTCCTACATGAGTCTGGCTACGAGGTCGTCTTTGTCGATGTCGTGGACAAGGTCATTGAGTCGTTGAACAACAACAAGACCTACGAGGTCACTGAGATCAGCGAAGAGGGTGAAAAGACCAAGACCATCACCAACTACCGTGCTCTGAGCTCCAAGACTCAAGAAGCAGAGGTCGTCAAGGAAATTTCCACCGCTGACGTCGTCACCTGTGCCGTCGGACCAAACATCCTCAAGTTTATTGCCCCCGTCATTGCTAAGGGTATTGACGCTCGTGAAGAGGAGCGTCCCATTGCTGTCATCGCCTGCGAAAACGCTATCAACGCAACCGATGCTCTGCGCGGTCACATCGAAGAACACCTCGACAAGTCTCGTCTCGACACTCTTCCCAAACGTGCTCGCTTCGCCAACTCGGCCATCGACCGTATCGTTCCTACTCAACCCGAACACGCAGGGCTCAACGTACGTATCGAGAAGTACTACGAGTGGGTGGTCGAACAGACTCCATTCGGCGAATACGGTCACCCGGACATTTCTGCCATCCACTGGGTTGACCATCTCGAGCCTTACATTGAGCGCAAGCTCTTCACTGTCAATACTGGTCACGCGACTGCTGCCTACTATGGTTACAAGGCCGGCAAGAAGACCATCCACGATGCTCTAGCCGATCAGACCATTCGCAAGGCCGTCCACGCAGCTTTGGACGAGACTGCAGCCTTGATTGTCAGCAAGCACGACATTACTGATGAGGAGCAGAAGGAATATGTGGACAAGATTGTCGAGCGTATCTCCAACCACTACCTTGAGGATGTCGTCGAGCGTGTCGGTCGTGCCCCATTGCGCAAGCTTTCTCGCAAGGAGCGATTCATCGGACCGGCTGCTCAACTCGCTGAGCGTGGCATGAAATTCGACGCCTTGCTAGGATCCATTGAAAAGGCTCTCCAATTCCAGAATGTCGAAGGAGACGACGAGAGCAAGGAACTCGCCAAGATCCTCAAAGAAAAATCCGCCGCCGAAGCTACTCAGCAACTCACCGGCCTCGAAACCGATCATCCTCTCTACCAGCCTGTTCTAAAGGTTGTTGAGAAGGTTCAGTCAGAGTCAAAGTAGGGTGCTCCTCTCTGGCCAGCGGCGAGTTATTCCCGCAATGTTATGTCTTTCTATTGAATGAGCACGTTCCTGATATGTGGAGGACAGACCGCAGGCCCGAATTTGAGAGGAAACATTGAAAATGTGGAGTCTTCGAAACAGAAGCACACATACACGAATTCCCACGGGATACGGTTCATGCTTTAATGAGATCATGTTTTACCACGTAGTGACCATCTTCATTATGTCCTACGATGTTGCCGCATATTTGCGTGCTTTGTGTGTTAGCAAGAATCATCAGCCATGTGCTGTTTAGATTAATAATATCCACATCAATTGTAGTAAAAGGTTTTCCTTCCATATCTGATATAAAAGCTAGATTCTCCCTCGGAAGAGCCCTCGGAAATGTGACTATCGTCAAGACTTGAGGCTCAACGTTGCCAAATAAGGCCATCGTGATATTATCCCCGGTGTCAGCAGGGCTCTTCCACATCGAATGCATCGACTTAAGAGCGACATCGTCCCCTACGACTCAGGATATTCTACCAAATTCTTAAACTCGCCTGTAATATGATCTGAAGTAGATTCAAGACAATAATACAGGTCTCAATTCATTCAACAATGTCATCGCTCTCAAGCAAACTAAGTATTTGGGCCGCGGACGAGTTGGAGGATATGATTGGACCTGAATCTATGTCCGAATAAAAAAAATGCGAGTTTTGTGCAAGGTCCGAATCAGTGGCTTGTGGAGACAGACGACTAGGTCTAGAGGCACTCAGCAAGATCAATAGTAATTAATACTAATTATGTTTCGGTTGATAGCCGGCGGGTCCGCATAGTACGGAGGCCTACCTGAAGCTTTCAGATTATCTTATCTGATCATCCTCAATCTCCCGCTTTATTGTTCCCCCTTGTTTCTCGTTGAACATTATTTCGACATCTCATAACGCAATGCCCGTCGAATCGGTTCCCAAGAATCCGTCTCTTTCTGATTCTGGGAGTCTCAATGTCGTACGAAACGATGCCCGATTCCGGCGACTTGGGTGGAAACGCATGACTATCGTCGCGATAGTCGAAGCGATCGCCCTCGGAAGCCTGGGGCTCCCCTATGCATTTGCAACTGTCGGAATGGTGGCAGGAATAATCTTAACCATTGGCGTTGGTCTCGTCGCAATGTACGCTGCACATAACGTTGGACAGGTCAAGCTCAAGTACCCCCAAATCAGCCACTATGCAGACGTCGGTCCACTCCTCCTTGGGCGTACCGGTGGATATGTGTTTATAGGAAGTTTCGTGACTTTGCTTGTATTTGTGATTGGATCGCACTGCTTGACGGGGGCGATTGCTTTCCGGACAATCAGCAATAGCGATATGTGCTCCGTCGCTTTCAGCGTCATGTCCGCTGTGATATTGATGCTGCTGGCCACTCCGCCGTCATTTGCGGAAATTGGGATATTGGGGTATATTGATTTTGCTTCAATTATTACGGCTATAGGGACTACTATTATTGTGACCGGAATTCAAAAGTCGGATGGATCTAGATCTCTGATGCCAGATTATGAGCCTTGGTCTGCTTGGCCGAAGCCCGACACGACCTTCTCAGCTGCGATCGTCGCAGTTAATAGTATTGTATTTGCATACTCGTTCGCCGGCTGTCTTCCCTCCTTCATGGAGGATATGCATACTCCCGAGGATTATATTAAATCCCTTTGGTGGCTCGGAGGTGTCCAAATCATCGTGTACACATTGACAGGCTCACTTATTTATTCTTTCGTGGGTCAAGGAGTCGAATCACCCGCTTTACTATCCGCCGGCCCTCTTTTCTCCAGGGTAGTATTCGGCATTGCTCTTCCGGTTATCTTTATATCAGGCTCTATAAATACCACAGTTGTCTGCCGATATATCCATGGAAAGCTGTACCGGGATTCACCCACTCGCCTCATCGACACCGCCAGGGGATGGGCCTCTTGGCTTGGTCTTGTTTTTGTGGTTACATTCTGGGCTGGATCATCGCCGAAGCGATCCCCATATTCCCAGATTTGCTTTCGATCATGTCGTCTTTATTTGTTTCCGGCTTGTCGTTCTACTTTCCGCCGGTGATGTGGTATGTTCTCTTGCGGGAGGGCAAATGGTACGAAAAGCGCAATATAAAGATTGCAATATGCAATGCTGTGGTATTTCTGGTGGGCATTATTGTTTTTGGCTGTGGGACTTATTCTAGTATTGCTGCATTGGTACGTCTTCCGGAGCCTGTATCTACTACTATATGCTAACTTTGTGCCGTGTAGGTTGATAGACTCGGCTCTGGAACAGTGAGCAAGCCTTTTACATGCTCCAGCAGTTAATTTCCTAAAGAGGGTCTCGTTTTGTCCCTGCATTCACTGGCACGTGTGTCGAAGGAACCACTAGTGTAGGGAGTCCTTTGGATACATGCACCGCTGTCCCACTGAGTCAATGGTTCACCGCATTTCATTGGGACCTGAGTAGAATAAGTAGAACGTCGCTGGAGATTATGTACGCGGTTACAAGTCGTCGATGCTTTATAGAATAATCTCCAGTGGCGCTCGCTCTTTCTCAGAACATCAACGAGCATGGTCTGTGGAATAAAAGAAACTCGGGAAAACAGATGCCTAAAACAGCCATGAGCGTTGGTTTATAACGTATTCTCATCCCCCAGCCGTAAATATCAGTATTGGCATCAAATAGATTCGGCCTTTGGGTTGTAAAATGGTGCGCAGTTCGGGGATCCAATTTCAGGAGGTGACTATTGTTTTATGATGTGATTACTCCGACCGGGGTGGCAGCAGGGGAAGAGTTATCGGAGCGTTTGCCGTAGGGGGTATATGCTAATACCTTGATCGGGGAGGGTGCACAAGAGAACGATTGCTGTTGTGGATGAGGCTCGACTCTGGCGAAGTACTATTACTCTGAGTGATTTTCCCGACGGGCAGTAATGGGAGTAGCTAATGTGGCTGAAAATTGTATTGAAGTCATATCAAAATCTGGTATAGTCGCTTTGAACAACAAGTATCCTGCTGTAGTACAGACTCAAATCGTACAAAAACATAGATATCATTAACGTCCATGATCATTGTGTCGGAAATATTTCTTCAAGTCGTTGATGCTTGTTCAGCCCTTGACGATCCAGCCGCTGTGTACCATAAAGTCAAATATTCGGCCCGCTTTTGCGGCATCGATCTATTCGCGAGTCAGCTTTAATCGAATCTGGCACCGACAATGAATCCATACCTTGCAGATAGTTCGAGCATCTTTCTTCTTCAACGTGCCGTTCTGTTTCATTGCTTCTTTCAATAAAGCCTCCTTAATGACCAGGTACGGTTTGGGTTGCACATGAACCGCATTGCAAAGCTCGACTTCTTCCTTGGTCAGAAGGTGAAGGTCAGGTGCGCCCTCGTTCTCCAATTTCCATTGATTCATCCCATTTACCGGTTGCACGACGTATTTCGTCTTCGTTGCAGGTTGAGGAGTACTTAATCCGTCGCCATTGGCAGCAAAGGCGAGATCAAAATCGTTGAGTGGTTGATTGACTTCGGGTGCCGCAGGTTTCGCGGCTTTCTGGAATCGTAACGGTAGTTCGGGGGTAGTGAGTAAACTCGCTTGAGATGGTCCCTCGGGCTGTTGGATCTGTTTCGAAGGACGAGTGGATGTAGCAAACCGATCAAACGAGCCTTGTGGAATCGCTCTTTGCGCTCTCTGCTGCTTCTCTTGTTCATACTTCTCCCCACTCTTCAGGTCGGTAATGCCGTACTGGCGCCATTCTTGCAGCTGTGCTATTGCCAGTCGCAAGTTGTGCTCATACTCAAGACCTTTACTGAACTCTTCAAAGTCCTCATGGTTCATCATGCGAGCAAAAGGTTTCGCCTTGTTCAGCACTTCCTTCTCTTCTTTTGTGCGTTTCTTCTCTTGGGCAATATTTTTGCGATATTCGAGCAAATTGTGCTCAAACAGAATCTTCTTTCTTTCCGTTCGCTGTGTCAATCGTGAATTGTAAATCTCCATAACAGTCATCTTCAGCTCCATCTCAGGTTCCATTTCTCCGTTTGCATTGAGGCCATTTCCTGGTTCGAATTGCATATGTTGCACAGCTTCTTCTGCCTCGTTACAGAACTCGGTTTCAAACTCCAGACGTCCAGGCATGTAACCCTGTACTTCGTGACATGACGGAACACTGGCGGTTGGTTTCTGTTTCGGCGTTGCAGGTGGTGCAGTCTTGGCAGCTTCCTTGCGCTCTTCGATGCGCCGCTTTTTGCGAGATTGGAATTCCTCTTTGGATATCTCATCTTGAAGCGTTCTATCTTCTGGGTCCGCGCGAGCTGGTAAAGGAAAGTTTGGACTGTTAATGTACGTATCGATATAGTGGTCACGGACCTCTTCTTTCGAACGATAGCCTCCGACATGGTCTGCAATATCGGCCCAAGAACCCAGTCCGTAGATCTCAGCACCCTCGAGTAGGAGAAGCTCTTCATCGGCACCCCAGTCTTCTGTATATATTGGTACCGAGTTCTGCTCAATCACATGAAATGGATGTGTCCGAGGGTCGTGGGTTTTGGAGGATTCGCCAGCCGCAAAGCAAGGCACGCATAGATCGTATTCAGGACAGGATGGGTGGGCGCATGATATCCGAACCTAGATAGCTTGTCAGCATAACAACCTTTAGCCCGACAGAGACAGACATATACATACGGTCGACGTGATGTCTACAGAGCAGACATCGCAATGGTATTTGGTACCGCCGTCCGTACCGCGCGTGGCGGTCTTCTTCCGGATTACGCCCATGGATTGGTCGCTTGTCTCATCCTCCGCCTTGTCCGGGTCCGTGTCGGAAATATTCGTGCGCCCTCCAGAGAATGGAGAGGCCGTGTCAGTTCTGGACGGTTGTTATCGTGAAAGCGTGTCTGGAACGGTTTGGTTGATAGTAAGTGACCGATCTCCGCGTTTAAGTGGAGTTGCGATAGCCAGGTACGAGAATTAGGTGGTGGCAAATGGGATGAAGTGAGGGCTGGGTGATAACGAAGTCGGAGCTGAAGAAAGCGGTTTGACGAGCTTGATAGTTGTTGCTCCAGCTGGTGACAGCGTAGTATCGTGGTATTGTTGAGTCTAGGGACGACGTTGAGCTGAAGTTGTGGTCATGGAGATGCGATTGGACAAGCGCCGGGTTACAGCCCAACGTTGAACTCTTTAA
>JACVQZ010000295.1:17495-35749 GCA_019828575.1 Talaromyces thailandensis | reverse complement strand
TCTTTCGTCTTTTTCTTGGAGTTCTGAGGCCAAGGATGAGATGCATTTGTGTATACATATGAGGGTTCGGATAAGATACGTGAAAGAGAATGGATTTGTTGGATGCTGTTCATATCGATTAATTTGTATTGATGTAATTAGAGTACATAAGTAACATTCCACGCTTGGAAAAGACCATGATGCGGTAGGGATATGTAAAGCATGCACAATACTAATAATAGACCATCGAACTTTTCGAATGAGAAGTATGCAATGCACAATCAGACCGTTTAATAAACCAGACTTCTCCCACGTTCGAATTCGAGGACATCCCTGACGGACTTCGGTCGACGCCAGGTATAGCCCACGAAGGCACCCTTGGTACGGACATCGAGCGCCGTAGGCCCAGCGACTGCGTCGCGCAGAATCTTGTCGCGCGCTCGCTTCTTTTCCTTGTGCTTCCGTTTCTTGTTTACGTGGTTGTCGACTTCCTCCTTCAAGGCTTCTTGCTCGAGCATGTTTTGATATTCTGGCGACAAGGGATTGGAAATAGGCGGTAAAGGAACGTCGTTAGGCTGCTGCTTCTCTTGAGCATTTATTGGATTCGCATCAGTGAATCTGATATCCTCCCAGCTCCTATCCTCCGGTACATAAGGTGGACGACGGTGAAGCATGTCATTCCAAGAAAGACCACGGAACCATCGATGAGCTTTGATGTCAGCTGCATCGTCGCTGTAGACATGATTTCCTTTCCAATAAGAATTCCTTGGATCAGATGACTTGGCATAGGGATTCTGCAGTCCATGCCATAGAGCGCAGTCGTTGATCTTGTATCCTCTACTGGACAGTCTGAATTCTTTCCTTTGTAGAAGTCGGTGAATCAAATCCATCGCGTTGTACGAAATGATCATATCACTGATTCGATCCTGAGGAAATTGTAGGGTATATCTATGATTCTACAGCGCAGGTCAGAATGCATATCTGCAATGCTTGCCGGGATACTAACGCGAATACACCTCTTGGTCTCTTCTCTGTCTTCGCAGTAAAACGGGGTCATTCCATATAAGCACTTACAAGTCAATTAGTTCATCGACAGTCCTGATCAGATATGAGACTTACCTCATAAAGAATAATTCCAATGCTCCAATAGTCGCATCGACCATCATAAGGCTCTCCGGCTATGATCTCAGGCGCCATGTACTGACTTGTCCCCACGATACTTCGAGCGAACCGTCTCTTCTGTCTCCGATCACGCCAATCAAGCACAGGCTCACCTATCTGATCTTCATATCCATCATGAGTGCTCTGCTGAAGCGGACCGGTTTCCGAGTTTTGTGGTTTCTGATTCGTTTCTTGGTCTTCACTATCGCCATGGATGTCGATTCCTAATTTTGAGAGCAAAGAGTACCGATGGTTGTGGAAATATTTTTGATTGTGCGACCAATGTCCATCAAAAGCAAGACCAAAGTCGGCCAGCTTCAAATGCCCCGAAGCAGAAATCAAAAAATTCTCTGGCTTCACATCGCGATGAATCCAGCCCAGGCGATGGGCTTCTTCAACACAGAGGATCATCTCAGCCACATACCACAAAGTATCCCCTTCTGCGAGCACGCCTTGACGTATGAGTAGCCCAAAAAAGTCGCCACCTACTTCATACTCCATGACGAGGTACAAATTAGCAGCATCTTGAAAACTGGCAACAAGAGGTACAATCCACTTCGACTTCTCGGATGCAGTCAAGATCTCTCTTTCAGCTCGTACATGGCCCTCTTGACAGAGACGTACCATTTCTGCCTTGCGAATCACCTTCATGGCATATACACGGTTTGAGATTGCAGTTTGGACGCCTTTTCCAGAGCTATATCCACCCGATGCACGACTACCTCTCGTTGTCAGTCGCCAGCTAGATTTACCACATTGAACCCCGTCAAGAGATGTGAGAAGTTTGCCTTCTTTCTTACGCAGCGATTCTTCACCAAGAGACTTTTCCTTCACCAACTGGACAGTACCAAAGCTACCTTGACCAAGAACTCGAATCACTTCATAGCCTGCGAGTGCTACGGTGTCCAGGTTATGTGCACGATTCGATCGAGTTTTGAGGACCCGAGTCTGACGCAGATATTCAGTCTCTTGGTTAGCCCATGCTTTTTGTATCTCAAGTCTCTCTTCATTGTTGAAATACGGAAGACGCAAATGCTCTTGGAGCTCTAGAAGCCTCTGCTTGCGACTTTCGCGGGGGAAGTGAATCGCACTGAAGTGTGTCTCAAAAAACACTTTTGCGACCGCGGTTGATTCGACTGTGACTATGGAAGGGTTGACTTTTGCTTTGTTGACTAGCTGGATGGCTGGGGCAGATCTGCTGGAGCCGGACCATAGCCTCCGAGTAGAACTTTCGCTTGCCGGCGAAAACAACCTAAGTGAAGTCGACATTCCATCAAGTGAGCTATGATAATCAGCTTGGCTGAATATAGGCGATATAGTTGCGGACTGATCGGCGCTGTCTTGGCCTGAGCAATCGTATTTGTAGTCCGATACAATAGGGCACGAGCCTTCCATGCACACAATCCCTGGCCTGGCCTTGGTCTTTGTACGACGGATCACAGTCGAGGGTCCGAATATAGACAACTTTTGCGATAAACGACGAGCCAAAACAGGTCCACGACTTATTCGATCGACATTGGAACGAATGTAACAATCATCCACAGAATCCGCTTGCGCCGACTCAAAGCTTTTCGACGGCAAACTGTCCGTGCCTAGGGTCGAGATGGGTTGTTGGTAGAACTCAATCTTTGTCGGGAAATCGTCCGATGACGGGCAAAAACAGTTTGAGACGTTGTCGATCTGCTCGTCATTAGAGTCCTGCTGAGAACCGGTGCTAGAGCATAAGCTGTTAAAGTCCAGGGGATTGCTCGACGAGGTATCTAAGAATCTATATCAGCCTTTCTGTTGGCGATGCTTGCTGCTCCTTGAACACTCACCAGTCACCTCAGTATCCCCGGAGTTCCATAGCCCCCCCAACTTAGACAACAGTTTGACCTTGCCTCTTGTGATCTTGGAGACCAGACCAGTATTAGAAGATAGTGACTCTTTCTGTGAGCTGTTCCATGGACCGAATTGCGGTCTCACTTTCTCATCGCTTCTTTGGCAGGCGCAGTCCTCGTTGATTGATGCCGTACCCTTGGAATGGCGTCCAAATAGTCTGTTGCTTCGTCTAGGCATCGTGACAAATGACCATGCCCGAGACCGCGCGAAGGGAAGTATCAGGCGACAAGCGAACTTTAAGTATAAATCTGCCAACTATCAACGTTGTCAATAATCTTGATACCGGAGCGGGGAAGTATCTACTATGGGCTTCCTCACAGGTGAGAACCCACGAGCCGAGTAAATACCTGTCCTCCAACAGATCGTGTTGAGAAGTGCTCAAGAGAACAAACCTCGAGGGCTCGAGGAAGTTATCCAGAAAAGAAGGAGCGCACCAAAGGCAGGTGCGTCTGAACAGAGCGTACCTTCCTCATGTACCCCTAACGAAGCACATGACTCGTCTCCTCTATTCCAAAATTTGAAGAGAAACAGAAATTGGAAATATGGGCATCCTATTGATATTCTATCACTGCCCGAAAAGAGAAAAAAAAAAGTATAAAAACAAGAAACTTTTAAACATATGGAACCATTCGAATTGAAACCGACGAGAATGAAAATAAACTCCGTACGCGAATTGGTATCCTCATCCTATCCAAAATGCAACAGAGTCTTCGTTCACAAATACAAGACATGTCGTATGTTCGGACACTGGAGAAGATCCAATGTCACACGAGCAGACTAAAAACATGATAGGAGAAAGAGAACCATTAACAGACTGGTTGGAATGGTCTATTTGATTTCGAGCAGTTTGACGTCAAAGATGAGCTTCGAGTTGGCGGGGATACCGGGCAGAGCTTTCTTGCCGTACGCGAGATGAGAGGGAATGGTGATGCGGCGCTCGCCACCAGCGGTCATGCCAGCGATACCAATGTCCCAGCCCTTGATGACCTCACCCTTGCCGAGCTTGAAGGTGAAGGGCTTGCCTTTCTTGTTGGCTGTAAAGAACCGAATTAGTCAACGTGCTTTCGTCGCAAATCGAGAGAATAACTTACAGTCAAAGACCTTTCCGTCCTCCAATTTTCCGATATATCGCATGGCAACGGTGTTTCCGCTCTTAGCAGCAGGTCCCTTTCCGAGCTTCTTGTCATCAATCTTGACACCCTGCACCTCTTTCACGCCCAAGGTGCCAGTCGGCTTTTCAGCGGGCTTCTGATTAGTAGAACCAGTAGGTCCCTGCTCCAAGTTCTTAGCGAACTGAACCTTCTTGTCGGCCTTGGCCTCCTTGGTCTCCTTTGCCTCCTTTGCCTCCTTCTTGGCCTCAACGGGAGCAGCATCGCCGTTGTTCTTCTTCAACTTCTTCTGCTGCTTTTTGTCGGCCTTTGCGGCGTCCTTGGCAACAAGATCGTCGAGAGCGGCCTCCTCCTCGGCGGCGCGCTTGTTCTTTCCCTTGGTCACCAACTTAGGAGTCTTCTCCTCCTCCTCGGAGTCGACTTCGGTGATGCGGGGGTCCTCCAAGTCGTCGAGGTCGTCGCTCTCGTCGCCTCCGTTGAGGAGGTAGTCCATACCATCCAACTCATCCAACTCATCCTCATCGGGCGAAAGGTCGTAGTCATCTTCATCGTCCTCGTCCTCATCGTCATGGTGGAGTGGCTCCTCGGCGGGCATGACAAAGTTACCGGTCAAGTAGACGGTGTGTGTACCAGTGACCTTGAAAAGGACGCGCTCGTCATCGGCAATGGTGATGTCAAGGGGTTGTTGGTAAGTCTGCCATAATCAGTCGAACCCAAAAACAAGTGTTCTACAAGTCACCTGCGCCTACCTTTTCAGTGTCTAGAGTGCAAACGACAATCTCCTCAAGCTCAAGACCCTCCTCGTCATCATCATCCTCATCCTCGTCGCCGGTAGCAGGACCCTTGCCCTTGATGAGCTGCGAAAGAGCAGCCTTGAAGTCAGCGCGATCGGTATCATCCTCATCATTATCATCATCTTCTTCGTCATCAAGGTCCATAAGCGCAGCAGCGGCCTGGCGTTGCTTGGCCTTGGTCTTGTCGCTGGGACCGCCGTTAATCTCCTCGTCGTCCGAGTCGTCCTCGCTGTCGATATCTTCGTAGTCATCATCTTCGTCGTCGTCCATATCCATGTCGTCGGGGACGCGGACGATCTTGAGGGTGGAACGGGGAGGCTTGCCGGCAGCGGCATCATCTTCATACTCGGGCTCAGCATCGGGGTCGATGGCGGCCATACTTACGCGGAACTTTCTCAATTGTCAGTTTGATATGCTGAGCAACCAATTGAAACTCCAGTCTGTCTTGAACTCACCATAGCAACTGCACCCTGGGGCAATGCAGGCACCATGATACCGCCAGGCGGCACCTGGACAGTATAAAGACCAACAGGCTGAGACATTGTGAAATATGATATGTCGTGTTCTTCTTATTAAATGCACACTTAGAAACAAATTGTCTAAAAAAAATATCTCACAAACAGACAAAGAAAAAGGAAAGAAAGTGAGTGAGTGCGCAGAAGAATAGAGCTCGACGACAATTTGCAGGTGGAGAAAACAAAAAAAAAAGTTTTAGCCTGGTCGGAGATAAAGGCGGTCACGGCGGGCGTTGCTTGGTGAACCAAAGCTTTCTTTTTTTACCTCTCTTAAGAGCCACTCACATGTCAGTCCTTTAACCCTCTCTGTACCCTAACCCTACTCCATACTGCAATATTATCGTGAATATTAGAATATATCTAGTTATACTTATATTCACACTTATAATCATTAACATAACATTCATCATCCCAAATCATGCAGAGAAATCAGGAGGAGCCAGCCCCCTCTCCTCGACCGCAGCAGCAACACTGCGCTGTACAATATTCAACGCCTCGTCCCACGTAGTTTCGGCCTGCGAACTCTGCGTCTGTGGTTCCATAGTCGAGACTGGCTTGTCTAGACTGTCCGCATCGTCTCTAATCAACCAGGCCAGCCAGTCGGCGACCGACACGGCTTTCTCGAGATCGCGTTCCTCGAGGACTACGCGCTTGAGGTAGAGAGCTAATGCTTCCACGTCCTCGACAAAGGGCGCCTCGGTTGCGAAGGCTGAGTACCATGCAGTAATAGCTTCGCGTAGATCAGGTAATGCGGTAAGTTTCTTGGACGTAAAGGTAGGTCGCTCTGGGCGTGGTGAGAGCTGGATCCGTTTCTCGCTATTTACAGTAGACTCAGCTGGTGTGGACGGTCGAGGAGCAGCCGACTTGCGAGCAGCTGGTGCGACCAGGTTTGATCGTTCACGCATACGTTCTTGTCGATGCTGCTCTAGGACTTCTGCCCGAATGTCCTCGGGAAGAGCAGCTAGAAAATCGTCTGATATCTTAGATGTCGTTTCAGTATCTGGGACCGGCACAGATCGATCGATTGTCTCCGATTCCGCGGTGCGTGGTCGACTGAAGTTGAAGCTTGATTGCATCAAGTTCGAGCGAACCGCGGGCTTGGAAGCATTGGCCAAGGACTTGGGCGGCCGACCACGGCGTTTCTTGACTGGAGTCGTTGGTCTTTTGAGAAGAGGCGCGCGTACAGGACGCGGCGGTGGAGGTGGAGACGGAGGTTGTCGTTGTGGAGACTCGGTCTTCGCATCATTAGAGGGCTGACCATAGTAGCCGAGGATTTCGGACTGTATGTCTTCAGGTAATGCTTTTAAAATATCTGGATCGATTTGCGATTGAGGCGGAATGTCGCCTGCAGAGACTCTTGGCTTTGGAGCCGGCGATGGTGAGGTCTCTCGAGGCTCTTTTGTCTTGCGGACCAGCATAGATCGAATGTCGGGAGGTAGTTCAGCAACCACTTTTGGATCGGGTTGAGTTGGCATGATGAATTGCGTCCCCAACACATTCAGTGGTTTCAGTGAGCTGTCGAACATAGGCCGATGATCGAGTGTATCAACTGCATCGACACTGGCCCCGGCACCTCTATGTGGACTTTCAAGCAAGTCCGGGTCAGCCATATTGATTGTCCTCTTGGCGGCTGGTGATGCTTTAAAATTCAGTTGTCGCTGGCTACTTTCAAGATGACCGCCACTTGCTGATTTCATGGGTTCCAATTTTGTCATTTGAACCCCGAGACCTCGCAGGTCACCAGGTGTGAATCCGAAACTCCGTAGCATCGCAACTGCTTCTTTGCCGATGATATCGCCTGCATTAGTCGCAACACCAAGCAATACACTCTTATTGAATGTGTCGCATTTTCCATGGCCAAGATGTTTGACTGGTTCCAACGGCGCATCTGCTGACCGTCTCATGATACGAATCGTAAGCTGTTTTCCTTTGACCAAATTCTCAACCAAGCGGCGATGAAGCTCTTCTGAAAGACTCTGCACAAACTCTTCAGCCTGGGTCTGGTTGGTAAATCGGATTCCCCAGTTTATTTCGGCAGATACAGACTTTCGCATTGTCTGGACTCCTACTTCAGTCTTGTCGATACCTCGAGCATAGTCCCACAATTTGGCGCCAGTTTTAGGCCCGAGATGAGAAACAAGTCTCTCGCGTGTCAAGTCGCGCATATCCTTGACGAACTTGACACCAATCTCTTCAAGTTTACCGCCCAGACTATAAGCAACCCCCGGAAGATCTTGCACTGTCAAGTTTCCTATAAAATCCAGTACTTCGTCGGGCTTGAGCTGATATTGTCCGGCAGGCTTGGCTTTGCGCAATGCCACCTTTGCCTGTAAGATGTTGCCGCCAATTCCAACGGAAACGGCACATCCGGTCTTTTCTTTGATTGCAAGTCTCAATGACGTCGCAATCTGATCAGCTTTGGCCTGTTCTCGGTATATTGACCCTTCGGATATACCACGACCATCAGAACCACCAGCCTGCAGACATTGCATAGTGACATCAATGAGCGCTTCGTCGATACTGACGCTTTGTACGACCCCATCCACGGAGAGTATACAATCGTAGAATTGCCGACTGGCGTCTTCGTAGGCAGGGAAATCATAAGGTAGAACCTTGAGATCAGGACACTGGTCCAGCGCGCCTTTCATCCACATTCCGTTCTTGATCCCAAACGCACGGGCTGGGTAATTACAGCTAGCGATTTCCGAACCACTACCTGTGCCATGTGCGATTGCGACAGGTTTATCGACCAACTCTGGGTGATGCTTGTGGATCGACACGGCGGCAAAGAAGCTATCAAAGTCAACATGTAAGATATATCTTCGTGCGCCTAGCACACGCCGTTTGATGGTCTTGTTTGATTCGTAATTTTCTTGTGTGATTGCCTGCAACTTGGCTTTGAGCTCGGCTTTCCATGTCGACAAATGGTGGAGTCGTGATTCTCGATAGTACTGGTGCAAAAAGTCGGGATTGACAACGCTTGACTTTCTCATACGGGGGTCAGACAAGAGCAGTGCGTTGTACTCTTCCGAGCTCATGCCGGGTTTGACGGGTATGGTTTCTCGCACAAGTTGAGCATCGACCGAGTCTCGACCTCCCTCTGAAGATTTTCTACCCTCATCAAGCTCCGGATCAGTAATAGCAGAGCCTTCTTCAGCCGGCATTAAGTCCTGATCGACAAACGGCCCCTTGGTCGTAACCTCCGGCGACACCCAGGACGGAAAATCCCCATAGTCAGTATCGGCATTCGAGTTGGGCATACTCGATGTAATATCCATCTTCTCTTTCACTGGCGACGCCATGATGTCCTCGTCATGGTTCGCCTCTCCAAAATGCGAATTATACCAACTATTCTCCGTTTGATCCTTATAACTGCGCTCAAAATCATTGGTCTGCGTCTGCAGCGCGCCATTATCAAACCTTAGCACCTTTTGAGAGGCACCTTCGTCAACGACACGATAGTTATCCCAAGGCAGAAGTCGACCCGCTTTGACACTATCCACAACCCAAGCCGGTTTCACAATACGATATCTGCGAAACTCCTCGCGTTTCTTGGGCGTCAGCGAACTGGCGATAATGTGTGTAGCGCTAGTTTTGCCATCGAGGTATTGCAAAAAGCCTCCGCCGTGACTGACGATAAGATGGTGCAAGTCGTTCAGGGAGGGTTGCGTGTAACCATTCACATGCGCTACCACGCCACGAAAGATTGGAGGATTATTCTCGGAACTTGCGCGAATGTGCGCATCACGGTTTTGTAGTTTCAGCTTTTTGCGGCGAAAGTAATCGTCAAAACCGCCAAAGGCGGAGGCCTCGTATTCGTCGCCATTATCGTCGTCGAATGTATCTGCAATAGTTTAAAGTGATGGTTAGCGATGTTCGGGGAGTGTCAAAAAAGGTTTGCGACGAGACGTACGACTCTGGATTCTCTTGCGAACGATGTCAGAATTGGCCTGAAGCCGAGAGCCCATGTTTGCACCGATGCATATTTGTTCTCAGCCGGATATTTGAGAAAAGGCGATCGACTGTTCGTCGGCGACGAGATGGACGATAAATTTCAGTGCGTTCATCGTCAAGGATGACGTGTGGCGATAAGGCGCGCAACACGAGATCACGTGCCGCTGTAGTCGATAGGCAAGCTCGATGCCTTGGAGCCTTATACAGAGTTCAGTTACGGGGGTTGCCTGCCCATTAGTCCCCCGTAGTTAGGGTAAGCCATGCCCGCAGCAGACCCCAAAATTTGAATTTTAGGCATACCCTGCCTCAGGAAGAGCCCTATACCGGCCATCCAACTACCTAGAGTTTTGTGAGCTATAGAATAAATTCGCTTTTAACGACAAGACTGCATTGTGGAAATAGCTACAAACATAGCACAAGGACCTTCTGTATTGAAAATCTAACTACCAAACAGTCTTGAAATACTGCACCATCTTATCCACATCCCCCTGACCTAACCCCCCCGTCTCCTCCAACGCCTTTGAGTATCTTCTCGCCAGCTCAGTCCGCCACACAAACGACTTCCTCAACCCTTCGCCAGACCCGTACTTTGTCGTCCAGAACTCCATCAACTTAATAGGCGGATTGACTGCTGGATCTGGATTCGATGCGCGCAGCTTCTCGAGCCATTCACTTGTCTCGAGCTCTGTGAACTGTAGGCCTGCCTTGTGTAGGTACGGAAGGAGATCCTGAGTCCACTGGAAACTGTTGTGGTTGACGATGTTGAGGACGCCAGCTTCATAAGTAGAGAACGAGTGGTCGATGATACTCTCCGCAACGACGTCGACGGGAAGCCAGCGATGAGTCTCGCTGAGGCGTGGTAGTGCACCGATTGTGGTTGCCGATTGTATCATGAGCGGGATTGCTTCGGTTGTGTTCCAGATACCATGCTGTGTGTCGCCAATGACTTGACCGATTCGAAGGACACGAGCGCGAAGACCGGTCTGCTCAGCTGCTTTGATGCATACGTTTTCTGCGACGAGCTTGGATTGTGCATAGCCCATTTCTTGTGCGTAGCTTAAGCTTTTGGGTAGAGCTTCTGGAATCTCGTCTTCAGCTGTGTTGACGACTGCGCTGATGGAGGAGCAGAAATTGAACGAGGCGGGTGTAGGTCGTTGCGATTTTAGGCAGAGATCAATCAGGTTCTTGACGCCGGCGATATTGTCCTTTTCGAAACTGGCGAGTTGCCAGTTAAAGTTGACTGACCAAGCGCAATGGATCAAGTCTGTTATCTGAGAGGTTATCAGGTTGTATGTGTGGTCGTCGAATCCTAGTTTTGGATCGGAGAGATTCACTGGGAGTGCAACCAGTTTGCTGCGGGTTGCGTCAGGGAGATTGTCATACAAACGTCGCTCGCGCAATGATTTGACCAAGCGTTCGTAGGCTTCCATGACGGAGCCGGCTCTGATCAAGCAGTAAATAATGCGTACGTCGGATTGGAGTGCCAGTTTGGCAGCTGTGTGTGATCCGAGTGAGCCAGATGTTCCGGTAATGACGATATAACGACCATCAAGGCCATTAGGCAAAGGTCTGTGCTTTTCAAAAGTAGAGTACTTTTCAATCAAGCTCCGCATGGTGTCCCCGACAGAATTGTTTTTTTCCGCAACTCCGGTTCGCAAGAATATCAGGTGCTGGGCTAACAGTTTGATGGTAGGATTATCGAATGCCACATTCAAACCAAGCTCTTTCCCACCGACATCAATATGACGACTGATGATTGACCGTAACTGCGTAGCCTGCAAAGAGTCCATGCCAATGTTGAAGAAATCCGCATCCTCACTCAAAAGCTTTCGTGACTTTGGTGGCAGAATTTCTTGAAGTTGTTCTTCCAAGAATTGTCTCAACTCCGGTTCTGGCAATGCCTCAAGCTGTGCCAGGGTATGTTGGTCTTCGTATGCACTATCAATCAGCTCCGCAAATTGTCGATAAGCTGCTTGCCTGATAACCGTGCCCTTGTCCGTTCGCGGATACTGGGTGTCCGGTGGAAGAAGGAACACCATATCCTTCGATAGCTGTCCAAAAGCTGGCATGTCACGGTGCGCTTGTTCCACTCGTGGCCAGATCTGTTCAATAAGCTCGTCCTTTGACAGAGCTGCTCCAGCCTCCGTGAGTATAACAATCATACCGATACTAGTCTTTTGTTGGCCAAAAACAAGAACTTCTGCAACTGCCGGATCCTGTCTGACTGACCCTTCAAGTGCAAGCGGAATCACTTTTTCGCCGTTCACTAGCACAATAGTATCATCCAGACGAGCATAGTACTTGTACGCTTCCATATCCGGGTGTTTCATGAACAGATCCTTCGTTGCATAAGCGCCATCGGGTCTGTTGGAGAGTACTTTCGATGGCCAACCATCGAGGACAACAGCTTCATATATGCCTGGACTCCGTTCCTCGAATCTTAGATATGGCTTTATAGCGGCGCTTGGACGTAGCCAGTTCCATAGCTTATCTTCTCGCGGACGCTCAGAGGTCATCAACTGGCCCATTTCTGTTGAGCCAATCTGGCTAACGAGATGCACGCCGTTGGCGACTAGTCTGTCACCTAGAGAATCAGGGCACGGCGAGCCACTGAACAGAACAATTTTGCATTTCCGAAGAGCCTCGATACCTTCTTCTACCTCGGCGAGAAGTTTGAGCGTATATGGCACGCTGTAAAACACCTCAAAATCATTCGCCTGCATGGTTCCGAGCAAATATTGTCGCGCAAGCGGTAAAGACGGGTTGTACAAATGTATACTCTTGCAAGAAAATATCGATCGGTGCAAACAGCTTATGCCATAATTGTGATACAAAGGAAGCGTAATGAAACCTCTCATGTTCATGTGCTGCGCATAGTTCCCAAGAGCAGCTTTGTGAGTTTGGAAAATGGGTTTTGGTAATCCCGTTGAGCCACTTGAGTGTATAATCCAGGATATGTATGTCGCTTCTTGAGCTGCGTCCAGCTTGGGTGTTAGATTGGTGTCGATCTGCTTGTCCTCGATTGGGAAGTTGTACCAGTCATCTGTGGCCATATAATCAATTTGTAGACCGGGTATCCTTTTCTCCAGGTCGTCGGCCGTATCTTGAAAGTCCTTCGTTGTGACGATATGCTTCGACTCCGTCCTCTCGAGTAGCGACGCATAAGCCTCTAGGGAAATACGTGTCGACAAGAACAAAACCGAATGGCCCAGTTTCGACAGAGCCCAGAAAGTGGCTAGATAATTGAGATCAGACGGTCCCAACAACGACACGACTATAGGCTTCTCGGATGATGAGGTTCGCGGAGGAAGTCTTGAGGCAAGCCTCTGCGCTACTCTGAATGCGAAGATGTCTAGCTGGCGCATGCTATAACCGACATAGTGAATGCCAGTGTGTGGGTAGTATACCAGCGGAGTATCTCCGAGCAGGTTGGCGCGATGCCGGATGAGACCATCTATGGTTTGTGGCTTTGAGTCTTCGGTTGTGGTTGTTTCGACATGTTGGATGACGGCGGATTGTTTCTCTTGAAACGTCTCCGGGAGTGTGTTGTGTACAATGGCTGCCATGGTGTTCGAAAAATCGGCAGCCCAACGACCTTCCAATGTTGAATATACCTAGGTAAGCTGATTAATTTGCTTCCAACATAAGGAGCGAGCGTAAATGGCCAGATCTTGCCTTTTATGTAGACAAAGTTCCACTCCCACAGCTCGGAAAAGCATCATGATGGGTGGAAAAGTACATTCCACCCGGCGATACAAAGTGGACCCTTCTCCTCATGATGCGGAGTAGAGACATATAACTACCCGTGCTTGTAGTTAATCAAAGGAAGACAAGCTTGTCTGTTAGTGAGCTGTCGTCGTGGGGATGGTTTAGTGGACGTTGCAAATCCGGGCGGAAATTGCTCCAAATTTCTGCAACCCTATGTACCTAAAGCCGGGGCGGATATTTTTCCTGCAGGGTCTCCGATGTTCGAATGTTGACATAACAGGGCATCAACATACGAGACGAATGCTGGCTTCTTTCGACCTATGGAACATTGAACTATCTACAATGATTGCTATAAGAATTCGCAATGCGTCATATCTATGGACGATTGATATCGAACAAATCTAGAATGGCTAGTCAACTGGTAACATGCCGCTCAAGAGTGCACTGACAAACATACACGCAGTCTGTATATGTTAAAACAAAAACTCGTTGATCCTTGGGTATCTTTTAAAATGCTAAACATTGGAAACGTATGTATATGTATATTTCAACACTCTCAACCCGGTAGAGCGTGGCCACTGCGCACTTTCAATTGTGAGCTTAGAAGTTGAACTCCGACGAGTCGTTGTTGAGACTGGAGTAAGCCTATGAATCGTTAGAACACAATCAGGGCTATATGAGAGAAGACAAGACCAATGCATACCCACGAATCCAACTGCGTCCACCAAAGTGACCCATCCAGGCTATTCAAGAGTCCAAAATCATCATCTCCAAGGAGATCCGGACCCTCCATGCCGGGAATAGTCGAGTTCCCCAGGTATGGAAACGGGTCCAAGCCCGTATTCATATTCATAGCCGGCTGCTCAAAGCTGTTTTCTGTCTGATTTGGTTTATTAAGCTGTAGACTTTGTTGAGACCCATTAGGTTCCACCATTTGCGGTAAGATGGGATTCGTATTCGTTGTAGCTGTCGCGGAAAGCTGATTGTGGACTTCAAGCCTCAATTCTTCCAAAATAATGCCGTATCGACGACTAGGGCAGTTTTTCCGGGTAGCCTTTGCCAGGTGGACCTGACATCGTTCCGCAAGACTGAACAGGTCTTGCACGTCATCCGTCATGCTGGAAGCACTAGGTGTTGTCGGGTCGGGAGTCGATGATTGATGTTGCTGTATGGTATAAATGTACGCCACGAGAATGGCACAGAAACAGATGTAATGCGTGAACCACCAGGACTCCAACATGGAACCCTGATCAGCCAAGGCATCTACACGCTGCATCACATCCTTGACCGCATCGATGCAGTTCTGTACATGGGTCGTAACCAAGTCAAGAGGAACCAAAGGCCGGCGTGTCAAGTCGGTAAAGTCATTGAGAATGAATAGTCGGGTAGCGTGTATCATGGCATGGTTGTATGCAAACTGTAGAACGTGGCTCTGTCGGCAGAGAGGTGGAATCAAACTAGAAGCTCGAACGCTGCCGAACAATGGATGGACGCTTTTTTTCCATTCTTGTAGCTCCGCGACAAGTTCGATTGCTGCTTCGTATGGCGCTACTGTGGAAACCGCCTTTGTCGGATAGACTCGCCGAGATATTTCGCCCATGAGAAGACCGAGCCTGATGTTTGTCAGCAATTCGCAACGCTAAGAAATCATGCGAGAAGACTTCTTACCTAAAATGCAAGATAGAAGCAATCATCATGCCGTCCATGGCATCTTGTATCCGCGGTGGCTTCTCCATGTACATATCTTCATCGTTCACCTCGTCAGGAAAATCTTGGTCTATATCCTCGTCATCTAACAGTCGTGGTCGTCCAAACATGACACTCAGGTATTTGTCCAGAGTATAGGCACTCCAGAATATACGCTTGCGCAGTTCCTGCTCGACGTATGCCGGCCCGCCGCGAGTCGTCCTGGACAGTCGTCTTCTATGCAATCCCAGAGCTGTGACGAGCTGCATAGTGGTTCCAAACATGTACCAACATTGATTTGCTCGTGAAGACGAGAGCAGAAACAAACATATTCCCAAGCGCACTTGAATAGTCTCTAGGGCTGGTGGTCCGGTTTCAATTGACATCATATGTCGGGCTGCCGCATACCACCGCTCGCTACGATATGGTATTAGTTTTGATTCCGGCGAAGAGATTTGACTAGACGCACCTCTCACTCTCCGGATGGATCTCATCATTGCCAATTCTCCGTTCCTCACCAAGCATGCCCACTGCAAATATCATATAAATCACTCCCACTTTCGCCGCGGATTGGCTAGGCGGCGGATTCGAGGGGAGTATGTTCTTCTCATATATCGTATCCATTAAAGCCATTACATTGCCTCTATGGAGAAACCGGTACGTCACGATGGAGAAATCAAAATATGTATCCAGCAATCGTATAGCGCGCTCCTTTGGCGGCAGCTCAAGTGTAGACCAGTCGGCTTTATCGGAAAACGGCCGGTCGCCAAACAACAGAACGGGGGTATTCTTTGAAGGTTCATTTTCGGGAAGGCGTGGTGTTGTCGATATGTTGTCTTGTTTCAACCGTCTCCAGCTTCTCGAAAGAAACGAAATACCCGACGAGGGACCTAGATAGTTGCCCTCCAAGTCTGTGGCTTCTGGTTCGGGTGAGCTACTCCGCGGTGACAAGACGGCGAGCGATTGCGAGTTTCGACGCCGCTGGGATCCCGTCGGACTTGATATTGCGAGTGCTGATCTCAGAGACACCGTGTGCCTATGGATGGACGACCGAACTGAAGGCGTCGAATGTCGTACAGCATCATGGCGATGCGCAGAGCCCGGAGCGGGCAGCGGAGACGGCGGAGTGCCTCGTGTATATGTCGCGTTGTATTCGCACGTTCTCGACAGCTTGGTGCAACGATGGCACGGTAATGTTCCAGAGCATCTTGTCTTTTTCCTGCAGTCACCGTCAGAATTCTTAGTACTTCGCTCAGAGATACATGGCCGTCTCCGGCGCAAGAGTAATATTGCGGGGTGGATACACTTTGCAAGAGTCACAGGCTCGGGTTATTTTCCGCCGTTCAGCAGTCAGCGTCTCGGAGGCCTTGCGCTTTTGGCCAGCAAAACCGTTATCTTGCATCGAGGTTGAGGATATTAGAGTGGCCATCCGTGTATTTCTAGTTGTACGATTAAGGGCCTAGTTGCGATGATGGCAGGCGTGTGAGGTGGTGGACACAGCATAAGTTATGTGAGTCAGAGAATAGTCGTTGGTTGAGCTCTCTGGGGAACTTCAAAAGTTGATCAAAGCGGGGAATTCTCCGCGGTCTTAGAGAGGAAATAGCGCGCACTACCACTAGTAAAGTCTTTGTTCGGTTGATATCTGTCATTCTTAGTATCAAATCAAATCAAGTCGATTCTATATATGTTTTAAACACCGGGTTCCCAGAAGACATGCTCTTTGTTGGCTGTATGTACTCTGCTATCGAGTCTCGGGCAGAACTCCGAGCCGCACGATTTGAGACTGATGGGCAATCAGCTGTCGTATAAACGTCCAGAATCTCCAGGCTGAGAATATTCATGGATGTACTGCAGTGAGCTAATGATACAAATCAGGAGCCGAAAGTTGTATCGTTATAAGGAGTTATGCTCCCACTATTCGTTATACAATCGGTTAACAAGACCATGGCAGGACTATAAAACAGGGCTCGTGAAACGTACTGGATATCCGTCGCTTCCTAGGATGCCTTGCTTGTTGATCTATATCGGACCAAAAAAAAAGGTGAAATGATAAAACATAAAAGGTCATCTGCCTATGTTACCTCAGCGTAATATCCAGCAAAAGGTCTCCTTGCAGAGGTCGCACGCCACCACTAGGGGTAGCATGGCCCTGGTCTCATTTCCACTTCCAAGACTATCGTTTACTCGTCTGCGAAAGCGGCATTATTTGTGATTTCGATCCGTTACCCTGTGACTCAGAGACGACTTGATTTGATCCAAGGATGGTATGGGCCCACCCGGTCGAATCGTACAACGGTCGTTTGGAGGAGAAACTCATGCTTGGCCACTAGGACGCAACTGCCCCGAGGTGGCGCACATGTATCATACATCAAGAACAGGTGTCTGTAACTACTCAGCCATGCCTATAGCACCATTAGTCGAACTGTTCTAGGTACAGGTATGATAGAAATTCATTCGCATCCGGGCTCACTCTGGTCAACATCTGAAATCTCGTCACTGCCTTCAGCGTCCTCGAACTCGCTAAGAATCGAGAAGATGACGTCTCTTATTGTGTCGTAGCCATGCTTGTCTTCCGGGTCGGGGTTCCTGACGCTATTCTGGATCACTTGAATTAATTGATCCACCTGAGCTCTGCTCCCCAGACGGATGGAAGCCAGAATGTCTTCCAAGAAGTTGTGATAATATCGAAGATGTTCTTCCGTGTTTGATAACTGCTGTTTGGTACTTATAACGTGTTCTTTGCGACGTCTGTCGGCAAGTTTATCGTATATGCAATCCCGTCCATGATTTGCGCATTCCGTGCAAGGTTTGCCGGTACTACACTACAGCGAGAAATAACCAGACAGTTAGTTACGGAATACACGCGCGGTGATCATTATTTATATGCAACCATTGAGAAAGGTTAAAATGTGCGTACCTTTGTTCGCCTTTTTTTGCACTCCAAGCAAGCCATTGATGCGCGTTTGGTTTTACCGTCGTCAGCATTTGACGGTTGTGGTGATGATGGCTTCTGTATGTCGATATGGCGGGGAGCAATGAGGCGATATCCCCTCATTCCATCCGGCCGGTCATCCATGGCTGTCGGTGACTGTGTTTGTATTCTTAAAAAAAAAGAGCGTACGTATTGGAGTTTTGGCTGGCGACGTGTTGTCGTTGACAGGCCCAGCTTCCAGGAGGCGAACAAGGGAGAGTCGATTTAACTAGGCTGGACTCTGTAACGCAAGAGCTAATATCTGGACGAGGAGTAGTTATGTAATTTTTCTTTATGTCACGTTAGAGAGGCCGGACGATTTCTGAAGAGCGGGTTGCAGCACTTAGGCCTCCGACTGAGAGCCTTTGTAACGTTTGTCTGGTCCATACAGTGATATAGAGCAATCTCGACCGGCAGGGTGTATGTACAAAGCTTGCTTGTTTTTTATTTTTTCTGGTTGGATCTGTTACGGGGCTGGAAAAGGCTCTGTGAAAAC
>JACVQZ010000295.1:0-11959 GCA_019828575.1 Talaromyces thailandensis | reverse complement strand
GACATATATCCTCCGAGTTGGGACCGTGACAGGATCACAGCGCCAAAAGAAATGTTCAGACAAGTGACTTCATGAAGCCGGCAACGCAGCGTGTTGTGGGGACCAGGAGCGCAATGGAAATCACAGTCTGTCCCACGCGAAAATACTCTAGCTGGAAGTGGCGCGCATCGAGTCTTTCCTTATTCGGACGGGGTTGAGGCCGGCTGTGAAATCCGACAAACCAGACGGGAGAAAATCCTTTATAGCGCAAACCGGGTGTTAGCAAAGGGCATTTTGTGAAAGAGGCATGCTAAGTCGAATCTTGGCGCACATTGACTTGCCCGCATAGGACGACTGATCGAGATGAACGCTGGAACGAGTGAAGTCCATTTTTGCGACCCGGATACTTTATCCCTCCACGGTCAAGTTTTGATAGGTCTGTCCAGCAAGGCCCCGCGTCTTCTCAAGCGTGCCAGCATTTTCTCCCCTTTCAAAGTTCAAATGCCAAAATGTGAGAGAGAGAACATGGTACGTATTTCGGCTTTTCTCTGATTACTAAAGTGTATTGTTGTTCGTAAGTACGAGTGAAGCGATCTCGCAAGTCGGGCAACTTGGAGGAGATGGATGGACACAGGCTGGTTCTCAAATGGCGGCAGTCTTTTGTTCGGCGGAGACAGATTCCGGGATTTAGCTGATCTCAGTCAATATTGATACATACCGCGTGGAAAACTGAAAGAAGCGCGCATTCTGGAAGTGTCCATCATCTTGGAAGACTGTGACGGTCGTAAGGAGAAGCTGTTGTCATGAGCCCAAGCATCAAGTAGCTGAATGCTTTTGCGAAGTTTGGACTGGACATTAGACATCTCAGATGCTGACCAGTTGACGTTTTCCGGAAGCAAAATCTCGAATTAGTCTGACCTGGGCTGCAGATTTGACGATCGAGATCAAATCGGCACGTCAACAGCATAGAAGATTGATCCCAGCGAGGAGATGACAGCAGAACGTTGGCATATTTATAATATATTAGCCAAGGAATAAGAGAACCAGATGACGCTACGTATCAGCCAGCTCCATACTCTCGCGTGCGTCGTAGCAATCGGGGTTTGACAAGCATGCCCTATCAAAGTGCTTCACTGGTTGTATGGTTGTAGTCGTCCCCATTTCCAGCGACGTAGTGTGGCTTGGGAGGGGGGGGCTCGTGTCCCGAGGGAGGTAATCAAGAACGTCGTGGTCTGCTTCAAAGGTGCCAGGGAGTTTCTGACAGACTGACAGGCATAGCGGATCTTGGCTCGATTGTTCCATCCATCTGAGATCTGAGATGGAACGTTGATTCAGGGTTGTCAATACCTGCGTTGCTCTCTTTCTGTTTAAGGGAGTCGACCTGACACGTGACAGCCACGGTTGCTCCTTCTGTTTGGTCTGCCGAGCTGTCGACGGTTCCTCCTCCAGATCACCGTGAGAGCAAGTTTCTCCCTCGTCCAGCAACCATCCACCACGCGAACATGAGAATCCGATCATCGGTAGCAGAATGGCTGCTCCTTGTGAGGCTTAACAAACCCCAAGCCACAGCCCCATCTTACCTACTGTTGCGTCGTTGGTGCCAAGCGCCAAAACTAAGCGCGCTGAACTGACGGTGCAGATCTTCCGATCGACCATCTCACCATTCACTGACAGTGAACGTCCAGCTATTATGAGCACAGTGTAGCCGATATGACTGAATATGTCTCATCCCAATAATTCCAGAAATTCGTCGCCTGCATTGTGACGATACGTCGCATTGGAAAGGCGTCATGCTACGGGTTCGTCGATACAACTACAAGTAACTATTAGTTACGACGAATGACAATACGACCCTGCTTGCTAGCTGTCAATGGTCACCATCGATTCTGAGGCATTTTAAGGCAAATCTACTATGTAGAGCATCACAGCACCAATTTCGCCTCGTGCATCATGATGAGGCATCAAACATGACGATAACCTGCCCTCCGTGTCCTTATCCAATTTGTCAACAGTTTGCCGATGATATTCCGAGTTACGCACATGCAAAAGCTGCATTGAATCAAAGAAAGAAGAGAGTGATTACTTGAAATTCATAAATTTGGGTCTAGCGGCCAACGACATTCTGCTTCTCCAATGTTCATGCTGTCTTTATGTATTCGCCAAAGCAAATCCTGAATGATATGATATGATGTGTATGTTTGCTTTGGGCCGTGGGTTGGCGAAAGGGGTACAACGGGAGTACGGAGTACGGAGTAGGTTGTCAGCAGCTAGACCCGCAGCCTTGTTGCGTTTGTTTTGTTGCGGAGGCTGAAGTCCAGACTCCGGCGCAATCTTTGGCCAGAAGACTTAATTCTATTGGCTCTGAGCTGCTAATCTGGTGACTGCCAGACGAGATATGTTTGTTCGGCCCTTGGAAGATCTAGTTCATTATGCGTTGTTCCGAAGATGATTGACGAGATCTCCGAAGCCATTATGCACGGGCATGTGTCAAACCGGCATGAGTAACAGACTAACAGCAAGCGCATCACTTCAGCGAGGAGTGGGTAAGGAATGCAAAGGCGAGACTGGACTGGCTTATGGAGCAAACAAGGAGTCAAGGACGGCGCCGTGGCACGCTGACGAGCCCACGAAGATTGGCTAGAACCGGGATGGAAAATACATCCTCTGCCGTCAGCGAGGCTCTATTGACTGTTCCAACTTCCGAATGTTTGTTTGTTTCGGCTAACATTGTGTAATAGCTTCCTCTTGGAGTTAGTGCATTTTCTGCTGATGTCTGTCTCTGTCGGTCGACGGGAATCTCGACTATTACATCTGAAAGGGGGGACCTCGCTTGTGAATTGCGGTGTACACTGTACGGAGTACAGAGCAATCATATTGCCATATTCATCTATTATTTACTCCATGAGGGAGTAGGAAGGACCCTTGTCACATGAGCAATTGCTTTTTCTGAGGTCATTCAGACATTCCATACTGCATAAGTAAGGAAGTCAATGTTCTCATTGAATCCGTCCGGCCCAAAATCAGGTCTATCTTGTGCATACAAGTGGGCGTCGGGGAAGTGAAGCCGCTGCAATCTTGATATCATCACCACGAATGCGTCCCCAGTTGTGCATACGTTCTAGCTCTGTGTAAGTCCGTTCGGTGAGAGCGAGAGACGACCTCGCCTGCATAGCCCCCGTATTCGAGTCAGCAGGCACTGTCATACTACGTAGTAGAGATTCAATCACTACTGCATACTATCTCAATGTTTTTCCCTTCATGTTCGACTGATCGTCAGGTTTGAGTTCAAGTATTTGTTTTCCAACGACAAAGAAGTTGGAATAGAAATCTGGCTGGAGTTTGCCCGGCATTCTGGGTTGACATCCTTGAGCAAGGCTGAGGAGACCATTGTCTCACTGTCGGTAAGTTTGTGAATCCATTAACACAGTGTTCCTAGATACCTGTACTACAACAGAACTACAACAACTTAGATGTAGGTTTGCATACATACTAATCGACGTTGGAACTAAGGAAATATAGATTGATCTCTATCGCTAAAACTCCAACTTGTCCACCAAGCCGATAAAAGCTTGATTATTCCCTTCACCATGCAACAGAGACTCGACATCGACACGTCCCGCCGTGATATACCGTTCGCTTATGCCAATATTGATTCGTTTCGACAAAAGCTGCTTGAGCTCTGCCCGCAAACCCGCCAACTCTCCCTTGGTGATACTGCTGGCCTCCTTCTCCTTCTGCGAACGACCGCCACCGCGACCGCGACCCTTAGCCTTTCCGCCTTGTTTCTCGAATTCTTCGCTATCATAGTCGACGCCTAGTTCTTCCGCTGCATTACGCAACCAGTTGTCTTCCGAGGAGATTTTCTCTTTAGCCAGGTTTGATTCGGTGATCTTCTTGGCTAGAGTCATACGGGGCTTGACACGCGAAATGACTCGGCGATCGAGCTCGAGCGATTCGAGTGGATTGCGTCTTGCGGATGCACCGGATTCAGCTTGTGCGTGAACTTTGGCGACGAGACGCGCGACGCCGACGACCTCGTCGGGCGCACAAATCAGGACACTCTTGCCAGAGGCTCCTGCGCGAGCGGTACGACCGGATCGATGCACGTACATGTCCGCTGTTCGCGGAACGTGGTAATGAATAACCATGTCAATGCCCTTGATATCGAGACCGCGGGCTGCGACGTCTGTAGCTACCAACACCGAGCTGGAATCAGCGTCGGGAGAAGAAAATCTCTCTACGGAGCGGAGACGCGCTTTCTGCTCCATGGTTGAATGTAAAGCTAACGCCGGTATGCCCAGATTTTGGAGTAGTTGTGATAATCGGCGAACAGACGATATAGAGTTTGCGAATACCAGGCAACGATGGCCTGGATGATAGAGTAGCAGAGTGTAAAGATAGAGATCCTATAGCCGTCAGTATGAAGTAGAGGTAGCTGAATCTATTGAACTTACCTTCTCCATGGCACCACACTCTAAAATCCCCTCCTTCAAGCCCTGAGCCATCTGAGAAATAGGATTGACATCGATAAACTTCGGCTTCTCCTCACGAAACTTGAGTTTCTGCAAAAGATACTCCATCGACTCGTTCTTGTTCATCAAGTCGCTGCTCATGAACTTTCCCTTTCCGGCCAATTTCTGTTGTAGTCCTTTGTGGAATGTTGCTGAGAAGACGAGTGTTTGTCTTGCAGCTGTAGCCTCTTCTTTCTGTTCTTCTTCTCCCTCCTCTGCGCCCGACGCGTTTTCTTCGGCTTCATCATCATCCTCTTTTCGATCGAGAGCGTCTAATATTTCCTCCAATTCCTTGTAGTGTCCGTCACTAAGCAACCGATCCGCCTCATCGAGAACCAGATATTTAACCCTCGACATTCTCTGAATAAGACCAGTCCCCGAGCTCAAAATCTCCCAAACTCGGCCGGGCGTACCAATCACTATATCAGCGTCGTTCAACAATCGCTGCTGCTTCTGAATCGCCAAACCGCCGGTAAGAAGTGCAATCCTCGCATTTGCGGAGGGAGTATGTGTATTAAGTGCACCGATATGTTTCGCCAATTGATGCGCCAGTTCTCTCGTCGGCGAGAGAATTAATGCTATAGGTTGCGACTCTTTCTTTTTCTTCTTCTTCTTGTTTTCTTTTGAGGTGTCCTGCTGCTGCCCTCTGGTGTTCAGGTAGTATTCGAGGATGGGTATGCCGAATGCCAATGTCTTTCCGGATCCAGTTGATGCTTTTCCGACCACGTCGTGACCCGCAAGGACCTCGGGGATGACTGCCTGTTGAATCGTACTTGGAGTTGAGAATTTGAGCTTAGATATTCCAGTTTGTAAGGCTGGAGATAGTCCTAAGGATTCCCATGCGGAGACATCAACCTCGTCTTCTTCCTCCTCGTCTTCTAGTGCAGTGAACGGTAAGGATTGTATCTTCTCGCCCGGGTTATCAGCCTTTGTCTTTGGTTGTTGCTGTTGCTTCCTGGTCGCGGGTTTCTTTTCATCTCCTGCAGTCTTTTCCTTCTGCTGTTCCGGCTTCTTTTTTTCTTTGGGTTTCTGCTTCTTTTGCGATTTTACCTCTTGTTCTTCTCCATCGCTGAATCCAGACCATTCTTCATTCTTCTCGCTCGGCGTGTCGTCGGTGGGTTTGGCTTTCTTGAGGATCGATTTCGCCGGCTTATCTGATGAGACCTAGACCAGACAAATCAGTTAGCACAAAGTCCTTCAATCTCCAATTTGTACAGTACCTTGAATTTAATCTGTCCACTAGACTCCGGCCGAATAATATCCACGCCATCAATCTCTTCCAACCCAAAAAACCCTCCAACATCACCTAACCGATCTGGCAGCGGAACAGTCTGCCAGTCCAAATCATCCAGCCCGACAATGTCCTCGCCATTCTGATTTGCATTTTCTTCCACTCTCTGCTTTTTGGCTGCCTTTTTAGCCGAGGTTCGGCTCTCTCGTCCGCGTTTCATTCCGATGGCGTAGCGATTCGATGGTTGTCTGTAAGGTACTAAATGACGAGACGGGCAGAAAAAAAAAGTTTGGCTCCGCTTTTTGAGTTCTCCGAGCAGATCTCCGCCTTTTGCAATCTTATCAGCCAATTTTTTAACCCCGCCAATATTTTATTCTAGATTGCGAACAACCTGTGCGACAAAGAATTGTTCAGGGCCGCTATAAAGAAGGAATAAACGTTTGCGACCCGGCCAGGAATACAAAATATGGGAAAAGCGTCAAAAGATAAACGCGACGCCTACTACCGGCTAGCCAAAGAGCAGAACTGGCGAGCTCGCTCAGCATTCAAATTGATCCAGATTGACGAACAATTCGATCTTTTCGCACATGCAGATCCTGATAGCGTCACTCGCGTCGTTGATCTTTGCGCTGCTCCTGGAAGTTGGAGCCAGGTATTGAGTCGCGTGCTCATCAAGGGCGAGAGTTTTGGGCGAAGAGCATGGCTAGAGAAACGTCGCCGGGATAAGAAGGCTCTTGAAAAATTGGAACAGGAAGATAAGACTGCCGAAACACATGAAGATGAAGATGGAGAAGACTCGGAAGATGAATCTGCGGTTCTCAAACCGCGAAAGAATGTCAAGATTGTCGCAATTGATCTACAACCCATGGCGCCGTTAGAGGGTATCACCATGATGAAAGCAGACATAACCCATCCATCGACGATACCTCTTCTCCTCCGCGCCCTTGATCCAGAATACTACGAGTCCGAAAACTCGAAAGCAGATACAACCACAGAACCCACCACCACAGCAACACTCCCATCCCGCCACCCTCACCCCGTAGATCTCGTAATCTCCGACGGCGCACCAGACGTCACGGGTCTCCACGACCTAGACATCTACATCCAATCCCAACTCCTTTACGCCGCCCTCAACCTGGCCATCGGCGTCCTGCGTCCCGGCGGAAAATTCGTCGCCAAAATCTTCCGCGGCCGTGACGTGGATCTGTTGTATGCGCAGTTGCGCACGGTGTTTGAGAAGGTTTCCGTTGCGAAGCCGAGGAGTAGTCGTGCGAGTAGTCTGGAGGCCTTTGTGGTTTGTGAAGGATTCATGCCGCCTGAGGAGTTTGATTCGAGACATGCGTTGCAGAATCCGATGTTTGGGGGTGCGGCTGCTGTTAGGGCTGGTGAGGATGGGACGGTGGGGTACGATATTCCGGATGAGGATGAGGAGGAAATCCAGCAAGAAGATCGAGTTGCGCAGCCTGTCTCTGCAAGTGCTAGTGGTGGTGGTGGTGATGAGAGTGTGACTCAACATCTGACTCTGGAGCAACTCACGTTGTCTGAACAATTGTCGCATCGACCGCCGCACGAATCGCGCTGGATTCCTCCGTTTATTGCCTGCGGAGATCTTTCGGCTTGGGATGCTGATGCGTCGTATGCTTTGCCTGAGGGATACGTCAGCCTCGATCCTGTGCAGCCGCCTACAGCGCCGCCGTATAAGCGGGCATTGGAGATGAAAAAGGAGCTTGGCGGAGCGTATGGGAAGACGAAGTTGGGAGCTATGGGTCGTGCTTGATGGACCTGCTATTTGAAAAAGTTGAATTTACTCTATGTTCGTTTCCTGTACATATACTTAGACGAAGGGGTTATGATGAAATGAAAATAATGTATATACCAAAAGAATACACACTCTAGATACATCAAAATCAAATATCAAGTCTAATGCTAGTCATGCAATCGCTATCAGGAAGTGAAAAGCCGATAATTTTTTAATACACCTCTAGAACATATCGCTCCTCATCCTTCAACTTCTCAATCTCCTTGCGAGTCTCGACCTTCTTGCCCGAAATGCTAGCTTCAAAGGCAATAGCCTCCTCAAGAACCTCGGTGACATCAGGAACAGGCCACGTAGGACCGCAGAGGTAGAAAGCACCTTCTTCACGGATGTAGGCTTGCACAATTTCGGGAATAGTTTGACGCATACGGTCCTGGATATAGATCTTTTGAGGCTGGTCACGAGAGAATGCGCGACCCAGGAGTGTGATGACGCCAGCGGCCTGGTAAGCCTCCCATTCTTCACCGTAGCAGTATTCTTCGCGCTGGTGACGAGATCCCATGTACAAAAGAACGGAGCCGATTTCTTTGCCCTGAGCCTTTTCCAAGGCACGGTGTTGCACGAAGGCACGGAATGGTGCGAGACCTGTACCCAGACCAGCCATGATGATGGGCTGGGTAGAGCGAGGGGGAAGCTTCATGACACTGGGTTTGACGCTCACGGTGACAGGGGCACCGGGTTGGAGACCACTGAGGTAGCGAGTGGCCTGTCCAAAACGGTCGCGTCCGCGAGGATCGACCCAGTTGACAACGACAATCATCAAGGCAACGGAGGTGGGTGTGACCTTCTGGCAAGATGCGATGGAGTATTCACGACGCTTCATGGGGCTCACGATACGCACAATGTCGTGGAAGCTGGGGTGAGCAGAACGGAACTCAAGTAGAATATCAGCGTAGGTGATGGTGTCAACCTCGGCACGTCTCTTGAATTCAACTGCACCCTCTGGTCCAGCGAGAGCGAGGAGCTCCTTCTTTTCCTTCTCCTCGTCGGCAAACTCTGCAAGGGCTTCGTAAAAGCGCTTGGGAGGACGACCGAAGAGGTCAACGTTTTGCACCAAGGCTTGGTAAACAGTGCGGTTTTCCAAGATATTCTGGTCCTCTCTGTTGGGAACTTCGACAACCTCATCTGGGTTCAAGCCGTAGAACTTAATGAACTCCATGACATCTTCAGGATCATTCTCAGCGTGTATACCAAGAGCTTCACCAATGTCATACTTGAGACCAGAGTCGCCGAGGTCGAACTCAATGTGGAAGATGTTTCGATCGTAAGTGACAGGGGTCAAACGACGATTCTCCTTGACGTGAACGGTAAACGTCTTAGTGTTGAGGTCAGGACGCAATGAGTTCTGGGTATCAAAGGCCTCCTTGAAAGCAAGACCCTGAGCAGCAGTCTTCCAGTCCTTGAGAAGTGAGGCGGGCTCGACTTCAGTCTTGTCGAAAGGCGCAAAGCTGGTCACAGTAATATCCTTAGGCAACTCCTGAGCATCAGAGGGAACCTCAGCAGTGCTCCACGATTCAGGAATTGCGACATTGCGAAGAGTGGTCTCGAGCTCCTTCTCGGCTTCGGCAAGGGTTTCAGGGACCTGGATCTTGAGGCCGTCGAAAGAACCCTGAGCAACACGCAAGATGGCGGCCTGCACAGCTGCGGAGTCGGAAGCATCCAAAAGCGAAAGAACGATGCCACGCTTGGCGATTTGCTGCTGGAAAGCAACTGACAGCTTCTTCTCGAGGTCCTCGTTGGTGAGGCCGGGAGCCTTAAGAAGGATTTGACCGTTGTCCTTGACCGATGCAAGAACATCAACATCGTTGAGGACTTTGATATCGCCAACATAAGCGACATCGGCAGCAATAACTGGGTATGGTGCATCGACAATCTTTGTGCTTCTGCGGATGTCGGTACGAACGACACCACCTTGCACCAGATTGTCGAAAACAGTGCTGGTAGTGACGTTGACGGCGGGGGCCTTGGCAAGCGCCTGTGTCAACGAAGCAGCGGCATTGAGGGATTGGCCATCGTCCAAATCCCAGAGAGTGAATTCTTGAGTGCTGGCTTGCTCGAAAAGCTGAAGAGGGATTGCCTGGTTGTTGGTTTGAAGGATGGGCTTGTCAGATACACTCTGGAATGCGGCAGCGGCATTAACGATCGTCCATTGATGGGTGACATCATATTTAATGTCGACACAGACAGGATTCTCAGTGCGGTCAACAGCAAAAGTCAAAGTTGCGAGAACATCATCGTACAAGGCTGAATGAACGCCTTCATCCTGAACAGCCTGCTGGTCGCGAACCTGGCCGAGGACACCAACGGTCTTGACAGTCTTTGGCAGGACGCGGAGGAATTCCTCCTCGACAAAAGGTCTATAGACGCGAACGTTGACTACCCCAACTCGCGAGTCACGCTTGCTCAGAGACTTGGCAATTTGGGAAGTCAAAGAAGCTTCAACAGTACCGAATACGACCAGGACCGATGTAGGCTCGCTATGACCGTGGTACTCAAACAAACCGTAGTCAGTGCCCAATTCCCCGTTCAAGGATTGCAACACATTCAGCACTTTGCCCTGGTCATCCAAATGCTTTGCCTTGGTGTCTTTCACAGTCTGTTGCTGAACGGCCTGGTAAATGCGTTGAAGACCGGTCTGGTCCATGACATCGATAACACGGGTGTTGTCACGGCCAACACGGACTCCATCGTAAAGGTGGATTGTTGGCAAGAAACTGGCAACCAATGTCGAAAAGAGAGCCATGTGTTGTGATTCATGAACGGAGGAGCTTGAGATCAGACCAAGACCTAGATCCTCGGTCAGGTTCAAAGCTGTCGCATAGTCCGAGACAAGACGTTCACCGGCATAGTCGACAGCGGCGATGTGAGCGACCACGGGGTTGGCGACGGCATATAGCAGAGAAAGTTGCTCCAATGAGGACCGCAAGTAGGTCAGAGTTGCGGAGGAGGCGATAATTCCCTGAGGAACATGGCGTTTCTTCAAGTCGAAGTCCCGGGAGAACAGGTAACCAAGGGCAATTGAACCGGCGCCTTGACGAGTTTGGAGCGACTGGACAGAAGTGACTTCTCCGTTGACATTCTTTTCATTTTGGGACACCCATTGCTTCACGGCCGCATCGAGGTCGAATGAGTCTGGAGAATAGGAAAATATCTTGTCCGAGAGGGAGTATGCAACCTGCTGAATAAGGTCCTGCGCAGTGAGGTAGGTCGGGCCTGAGATGGCCTTCAATTGTGGAACACCACCCATCTCGAAACTGCAGCAACAAACAACAACAACAACAAAGTACAGAAACAGAGATTCTGACTATGACAGCAGTGAGAGAGTGAAGATGTCAGATCTTTCTCCAGAAATCAAACAAAAAAAAATTCCCCGTCTGGGACAGCAGGGGGTGCCTTCCGTGTAGGGACTAGCGTCAATCACGCCATTTCTTATCGATAAGCAGCGCAAATATCGGCCGAAACTCCGCACTTAGGGTTAGGGTAGAATGAAGCTCGTGTCAGGGGAGTTTGTGTTGATTGCTCTGTTTGCTCTGTTTGCCCTTTTCGCCAGGATCTCTTGGTGCCTGCGCATTCAGGCATCAATGCTCACCCCTTTTTCGTATTCGTTCGATGCAAGTGCCTATCCTTCATGATGCTTTCTTCACACGAAACATACTGTATCGGTTTCCCCCTTGCCGCGGAAGAGACAGGGCAAGCATCGGTTACACTTTGCCTAATGTGCAATCCAAGCAAATTCAATAAGCAATTGCTCGGTTGGATCAATAACCACGGTCCTACGTATCTTTTCATCCTGGTGAATGTTCGGGGATGCGGTCCACCCAAGCAAGCCACCTCCACATGCCCGGCAAACATGAAGTCTGGGGTACGGGGTAGCTAGTGTGCCATCGGATCAAAAGAATCCTCTGTTCATAGTTGATCATGATTCGCACGTTGTTGTGTGTGGCCAGAGACCGCGCAACGGCCGCACCTACACGGCTGAGTTTTTGACAATGAAGACTGTAACGATAAACTCGTGAGAAAGCAATTGGAATGTTTCATCGGTGAAAGTGCGCCTGGAAATGTAAGTAGTCAGGCAGATGAAGTTGAATGATCCACGAGCAGTGACATTCCTTGCTCCGGAGATTAGCGGGCTTTAGGGCTTACTCTGCCTACCTATTCTCGGCCGTTTCTTCCTCAGCCTAACTAGAGAAGGCTTGATGTGCTTCTCCGCAGCTCTCAATGATAATAGCTTCACGATGTTAAAGAACGAATATATGAGGCGCAATATTCCTAAGAAACTGATAATTACTGCTCAGTATCAACCAGATATCTGCTATAGATTCAACACCCAAAAATTGCTAACAACGCGATCAATGTCGCCCCTGTTGGGCTTTATAGGCTTATTCATACATATATCCCTCCTTATTATAAAGACCGTATTTT